>OZ026578.1:14735000-14980000 GCA_964020215.1 Aurelia sp. 3 sensu Dawson et al. (2005)
AGGAACGGTGTATACAAAATGTGTTTTCACAGTTCCTCTAACTGTAGTAGATATAAAATTGCCTTTAAAAAAAGCTACTCTAGCTATATGAGGAACGGTTGATACAAAATGTGTGTACACCGCTCCCCTAACTGTAGTAGGTATAGCATTTCCTTGAAAATAAGCTACTCTAGCTATATGAGGAACGGTGTATACAAAATGTGTGTACACCGTTCCCCTAACTGTAGTAGGTATAGAATTTCCTTTAATAAAAGCTACTCTAGCTATATGAGGAACGGTGTAAAAAATGTGTGTACACCCTTCCTCTTACTGTAGTAGGTATAGAATTTCCTTTAAACTAAGCGACTCTAGCTATATGAGGAATGGTTGATACAAAATGTGTGTACACCATTCCCCTAACTGTAGTAGGTATAGCATTTCCTTGAAAATAAGCTACTCTAGCTATATGAGGAACGGTGTATACAAAATGTGTGTACACCGTTCTCCTAACTGTAGTAGGTATAGAATTTCCTTCAAAAAAAGCTACTCTAGCTATGTGAGGAACGGTGTATACAAAATGTGTGTACACCGTTCATCTAACTGTAGTAGGTATAGCATTTCCTTTAAAATAAGTTACTCTAGCTATATGAGGAACGGTGTAAAAAATGTGTGTACACCCTTCCTCTAACTGTAGTAGGTATAGAATTTCCTTTAAACTAAGCGACTCTAGCTATATGAGGAACGGTGTATACAAAATGTGTGTACACCGTTCCTCTAACTGTAGTAGTTATAGCATTTCCTTTAAAATAAGCTACTCTAGCTATATGAGGAACGGTGTATACAAAATGTGTGTACACAGTTCCTCTAACTGTAGTAGATATAAAATTTCCTTTAAAAAAAGCTGCTCTAGCTATATGAGGAACGTTGTATACAAAATGTGTGTACACCCTTCCTTTAACTGTAGTAGGTATAGCATTTCCTTTAAACTAAGCGACTCTAGCTGTATGAGGAACGGTGTATACAAAATGTTTGTACACCGTTCCTCTAACTGTAGTATGTATAGCATTTCCTTTAAACTAAGCGACTCTAGCTATATGAGGAACGGTGTATACAAAATGTTTGTACACCGTTCCTCTAACTGTAGTAGGTAAAGGATTTCCTTTAAACTAGGCGACTCTAGCTATATGAGGAACGGTGTATACAAAATGTTTGTACACCGTTCCTCTAACTGTAGTAGGTATAGCATTTCCTTTAAAAAAGCTACTCTAGCTATATGAGGAACGGTGTAAAAAATGTGTGTACACCCTTCCTCTAACTGTAGTAGGTATAGGATTTCCTTTAAACTAGGCGACTCTAGCTATATGAGGAACGGTTTATACAAAATGTGTGTACACCCTTCCTCTAACTGTAGTAGGTATAGGATTTCCTTTAAAAAAGGCGACTCTAGCTATATGAGGAACGGTTTATACAAAATGTGTGTACACCCTTCCTCTAACTGTAGTAGGTATAGAATTTCCATTAATAAAAGCTACTCTAGCTATATGAGGAACGGTGTATACAAAATGTGGGTACACCGTTCCTCTAACTGTAGTAGGTATAGGATTTCCTTTAAACTAGGCGACTCTACCTATATGAGGAACGGTTTATACAAAATGTGTGTACACCGTTCCTCTAACTGTAGTAGGTATAGGATTTCCTTTAAAAAAAGCTACTCTAGCTATATGAGGAACGGTGTAAAAAATGTGTGTACACCCTTCCTCTAACTGTAGTAGGTATAGAATTTCCTTTAAACTAAGCTACTCTAGCTATATGAGGAACGGTGTAAAAAATGTGTGTACACCCTTCATCTAACTGTAGTAGGTATAGAATTTCCTTTAAACTAAGCGACTCTAGCTATATGAGGAATGGTTGATACAAAATGTGTGTACACCGTTCCCCTAACTGTAGTAGGTATAGCATTTCCTTGAAAATAAGCTACTCTAGCTATATGAGGAACGGTGTATACAAAATGTGTGTACACCGTTCCCCTAACTGTAGTAGGTATAGAATTTCCTTCAAAAATAGCTACTCTAGCTATGTGAGGAATGGAGTATACAAAATGTGTGTACACCGTTCCTCTAACTGTAGTAGGTATAGCATTTCCTTTAAAATATGCTACTCTAGCTATATGAGGAACGGTGTATACAAAAGGTATGTACACAGTTCCTCTAACTTTAGTAGATATAGAATTTCCTTTAAAAAAAGCTACTCTAGATATATGAGGAACGGTTGATACAAAATGTGTGTACACCCTTCCTCTAACTGTAGTAGGTATAGAATTTCCTTTATTAAAAGCTACTCTAGCTATATGAGGAACGGTGTATACAAAATGTTTGTACACCGTTCCTCTAACTGTAGTAGGTATAGGATTTCCTTTAAAAAAGCTAATCTAGCTATATGAGGAACGGTGTATACAAAATGTATCTACACCGTTCCTCTAACTGTAGTAGGTATAGAAATTCCTTTAAAATAAGCTACTCTAGTTATATGAGGAACGGTGTATACAAAATTTGTGTACACCGTTCCTCTAACTTTAGTAGGTATAGCATTTCCTTTAGAAAAAGGTACTCTAGCTATATGAGGAAGGGTGTATACAAAATGTGTGTACACTGTTCCTCTAACTGTAGTAGGTATAGCGTTTCCTTTAAAATAAGCTACTCTAGCTATATCAGGAACGGTGCAAACAAAATGTGTGTACACCGTTCCCCTAACTGTAGTAGGTATAGCATTTAATTTAAAATAAGCTACTCTAGCTATATGAGGAACGGTGTATACAAAATGTATGTACACAGTTCCTCTAACTTTAGTAGATATAGAATTTCTTTTAAAAAAGCTACTCTAGCTATATGAGGAACGGTTTATACGAATTGTGTGTACACAGTTCCTCTAACTGTAGTAGATATAGAATTTCCTTTAAAATAAGCTACTCTAGCTATATGAGGAACGGTGTATACGAATTGTGTGTACACAGTTCCTCTAACTGTAGTAGGTATAGCATTTCCTTTAAAATAAGCTACTCTAGCTATATGAGGAACGGTTGATACAAAATGGGTGTACACCGTTCCCCTAACTGTAGTAGGTATAGCATTTCCTTTAAAATAAGCTACTCTAGCTATATGAGGAACGGTGTATAGAAAATGTATGTACACAGTTCCTCTAACTTTAGTAGATATAGAATTTCTTTTAAAAAAGCTACTCTAGCTATATAAGGAACGGTTTATACAAATTGTGTGTACACCGTTCCTCTAACTGTAGTAGGTAAAGGATTTCCTTTAAACTAGGCGACTCTAGCTATATGAGGAACGGTGTATACAAAATGTTTGTACACCGTTCCTCTAACTGTAGTAGGTATAGCATTTCCTTTAAAAAGGCTACTCTAGCTATATGAGGAACGGTGTAAAAAATGTGTGTACACCCTTCCTCTAACTGTAGTAGGTATAGGATTTCCTTTAAACTAGGCGACTCTAGCTATATGAGGAACGGTTTATACAAAATGTGTGTACACCCTTCCTCTAACTGTAGTAGGTATAGAATTTCCATTAATAAAAGCTACTCTAGCTATATGAGGAACGGTGTATACAAAATGTGTGTACACCGTTCCTCTAACTGTAGTAGGTATAGCGTTTCCTTTAAAATAAGCTACTCTAGCTATATGAGGAACGGTTGATACAAAATGGGTGTACACCGTTCCCCTAACTGTAGTAGGTATAGCATTTCCTTTAAAATAAGCTACTCTAGCTATATGAGGAACGGTGTATAGAAAATGTATGTACACAGTTCCTCTAACTTTAGTAGATATAGAATTTCTTTTAAAAAAGCTACTCTAGCTATATAAGGAACGGTTTATACAAATTGTGTGTACACCGTTCCTCTAACTGTAGTAGGTAAAGGATTTCCTTTAAACTAGGCGACTCTAGCTATATGAGGAACGGTGTATACAAAATGTTTGTACACCGTTCCTCTAACTGTAGTAGGTATAGCATTTCCTTTAAAAAGGCTACTCTAGCTATATGAGGAACGGTGTAAAAAATGTGTGTACACCCTTCCTCTAACTGTAGTAGGTATAGGATTTCCTTTAAACTAGGCGACTCTAGCTATATGAGGAACGGTTTATACAAAATGTGTGTACACCCTTCCTCTAACTGTAGTAGGTATAGAATTTCCATTAATAAAAGCTACTCTAGCTATATGAGGAACGGTGTATACAAAATGTGTGTACACCGTTCCTCTAACTGTAGTAGGTATAGGATTTCCTTTAAATAAAGCTACTCTAGCTATATGAGGAACGGTGTAAAAAATGTGTGTACACCCTTCCTCTAACTGTAGTAGGTATAGAATTTCCTTTAAACTAAGCTACTCTAGCTATATGAGGAACGGTGTAAAAAATGTGTGTACACCCTTCCTCTAACTGTAGTAGGTATAGAATTTCCTTTAAACTAAGCGACTCTAGCTATATGAGGAATGGTTGATACAAAATGTGTGTACACCGTTCCCCTAACTGTAGTAGGTATAGCATTTCCTTGAAAATAAGCTACTCTAGCTATATGAGGAACGGTGTATACAAAATGTGTGTACACCGTTCCCCTAACTGTAGTAGGTATAGAATTTCCTTCAAAAATAGCTACTCTAGCTATGTGAGGAATGGAGTATACAAAATGTGTGTACACCGTTCCTCTAACTGTAGTAGGTATAGCATTTCCTTTAAAATATGCTACTCTAGCTATATGAGGAACGGTGTATACAAAAGGTATGTACACAGTTCCTCTAACTTTAGTAGATATAGAATTTCCTTTAAAAAAAGCTACTCTAGATATATGAGGAACGGTTGATACAAAATGTGTGTACACCCTTCCTCTAACTGTAGTAGGTATAGAATTTCCTTTATTAAAAGCTACTCTAGCTATATGAGGAACGGTGTATACAAAATGTTTGTACACCGTTCCTCTAACTGTAGTAGGTATAGGATTTCCTTTAAAAAAGCTAATCTAGCTATATGAGGAACGGTGTATACAAAATGTATCTACACCGTTCCTCTAACTGTAGTAGGTATAGAAATTCCTTTAAAATAAGCTACTCTAGTTATATGAGGAACGGTGTATACAAAATTTGTGTACACCGTTCCTCTAACTTTAGTAGGTATAGCATTTCCTTTAGAAAAAGGTACTCTAGCTATATGAGGAAGGGTGTATACAAAGTGTGTGTACACTGTTCCTCTAACTGTAGTAGGTATAGCGTTTCCTTTAAAATAAGCTACTCTAGCTATATGAGGAACGGTGCAAACAAAATGTGTGTACACCGTTCCCCTAACTGTAGTAGGTATAGCATTTAATTTAAAATAAGCTACTCTAGCTATATGAGGAACGGTGTATACAAAATGTATGTACACAGTTCCTCTAACTTTAGTAGATATAGAATTTCTTTTAAAAAAGCTACTCTAGCTATATGAGGAACGGTTTATACGAATTGTGTGTACACAGTTCCTCTAACTGTAGTAGATATAGAATTTCCTTTAAAATAAGCTACTCTAGCTATATGAGGAACGGTGTATACAAAATGTATCTACACCGTTCCCCTAACTGTAGTAGGTATAGCATTTCCTTTAAAATAAGCTACTCTAGCTATATGAGGAACGGTTGATACAAAATGGGTGTACACCGTTCCCCTAACTGTAGTAGGTATAGCATTTCCTTTAAAATAAGCTACTCTAGCTATATGAGGAACGGTGTATAGAAAATGTATGTACACAGTTCCTCTAACTTTAGTAGATATAGAATTTCTTTTAAAAAAGCTACTCTAGCTATATAAGGAACGGTTTATACAAATTGTGTGTACACCGTTCCTCTAACTGTAGTAGGTAAAGGATTTCCTTTAAACTAGGCGACTCTAGCTATATGAGGAACGGTGTATACAAAATGTTTGTACACCGTTCCTCTATCTGTAGTAGGTATAGCATTTCCTTTAAAAAGGCTACTCTAGCTATATGAGGAACGGTGTAAAAAATGTGTGTACACCCTTCCTCTAACTGTAGTAGGTATAGGATTTCCTTTAAACTAGGCGACTCTAGCTATATGAGGAACGGTTTATACAAAATGTGTGTACACCCTTCCTCTAACTGTAGTAGGTATAGAATTTCCATTAATAAAAGCTACTCTAGCTATATGAGGAACGGTGTATACAAAATGTGTGTACACCGTTCCTCTAACTGTAGTAGGTATAGCGTTTCCTTTAAAATAAGCTACTCTAGCTATATGAGGAACGGTTGATACAAAATGGGTGTACACCGTTCCCCTAACTGTAGTAGGTATAGCATTTCCTTTAAAATAAGCTACTCTAGCTATATGAGGAACGGTGTATAGAAAATGTATGTACACAGTTCCTCTAACTTTAGTAGATATAGAATTTCTTTTAAAAAAGCTACTCTAGCTATATAAGGAACGGTTTATACAAATTGTGTGTACACCGTTCCTCTAACTGTAGTAGGTAAAGGATTTCCTTTAAACTAGGCGACTCTAGCTATATGAGGAACGGTGTATACAAAATGTTTGTACACCGTTCCTCTAACTGTAGTAGGTATAGGATTTCCTTTAAACTAGGCGACTCTAGCTATATGAGGAACGGTTTATACAAAATGTGTGTACACCCTTCCTCTAACTGTAGTAGGTATAGAATTTCCATTAATAAAAGCTACTCTAGCTATATGAGGAACGGTGTATACAAAATGTGTGTACACCGTTCCTCTAACTGTAGTAGGTATAGGATTTCCTTTAAATAAAGCTACTCTAGCTATATGAGGAACGGTGTAAAAAATGTGTGTACACCCTTCCTCTAACTGTAGTAGGTATAGAATTTCCTTTAAACTAAGCTACTCTAGCTATATGAGGAACGGTGTAAAAAATGTGTGTACACCCTTCCTCTAACTGTAGTAGGTATAGAATTTCCTTTAAACTAAGCGACTCTAGCTATATGAGGAATGGTTGATACAAAATGTGTGTACACCGTTCCCCTAACTGTAGTAGGTATAGCATTTCCTTGAAAATAAGCTACTCTAGCTATATGAGGAACGGTGTATACAAAATGTGTGTACACCGTTCCCCTAACTGTAGTAGGTATAGAATTTCCTTCAAAAAAAGCTACTCTAGCTATGTGAGGAATGGAGTATACAAAATGTGTGTACACCGTTCCTCTAACTGTAGTATGTATAGCATTTCCTTTAAAATATGCTACTCTAGCTATATGAGGAACGGTGTATACAAAAGGTATGTACACAGTTCCTCTAACTTTAGTAGATATAGAATTTCCTTTAAAAAAAGCTACTCTAGATATATGAGGAACGGTTGATACAAAATGTGTGTACACCCTTCCTCTAACTGTAGTAGGTATAGAATTTCCTTTATTAAAAGCTACTCTAGCTATATGAGGAACGGTGTATACAAAATGTTTGTACACCGTTCCTCTAACTGTAGTAGGTATAGGATTTCCTTTAAAAAAGCTAATCTAGCTATATGAGGAACGGTGTATACAAAATGTGTGTACACCCTTCCTCTAACTGTAGTAGGTATAGAATTTCCTTTATTAAAAGCTACTCTAGCTATGTGAGGAATGGAGTATACAAAATGTGTGTACACCGTTCCTCTAACTGTAGTAGATATAGAAATTCCTTTAAAATAAGCTACTCTAGTTATATGAGGAACGGTGTATACAAAATTTGTGTACACCGTTCCTCTAACTTTAGTAGGTATAGCATTTCCTTTAGAAAAAGGTACTCTAGCTATATGAGGAACGGTGTATACAAAATGTGTGTACACCGTTCCTCTAACTGTAGTAGGTATAGCGTTTCCTTTAAAATAAGCTACTCTAGCTATATGAGGAACGGTGCATACAAAATGTGTGTACACCGTTCCCCTAACTGTAGTAGATATAGAATTTCCTTTAAAATAAGCTACTCTAGCTATATGAGGAACGGTGTATACAAAATGTATCTACACCGTTCCTCTAACTGTAGTAGGTATAGAAATTCCTTTAAAATAAGCTACTCTAGTTATATGAGGAACGGTGTATACAAAATTTGTGTACACCGTTCCTCTAACTTTAGTAGGTATAGCATTTCCTTTAGAAAAAGGTACTCTAGCTATATGAGGAAGGGTGTATACAAAATGTGTGTACACTGTTCCTCTAACTGTAGTAGGTATAGCGTTTCCTTTAAAATAAGCTACTCTAGCTATATGAGGAACGTTGCAAACAAAATGTGTGTACACCGTTCCCCTAACTGTAGTAGGTATAGCATTTAATTTAAAATAAGCTACTCTAGCTATATGAGGAACGGTGTATACAAAATGTATGTACACAGTTCCTCTAACTTTAGTAGATATAGAATTTCTTTTAAAAAAGCTACTCTAGCTATATGAGGAACGGTTTATACGAATTGTGTGTACACAGTTCCTCTAACTGTAGTAGATATAGAATTTCCTTTAAAATAAGCTACTCTAGCTATATGAGGAACGGTGTATACAAAATGTGTGTACACCGTTCCTCTAACTGTAGTAGGTATAGAATTTCCTTTAAAATAAGCTACTCTAGCTATATGAGGAACGGTGTATACAAAATGTGTGCACACCGTTCCTCTAACTGTAGTAGGTATAGAATTTCCTTTAAAATAAGCTACTCTAGCTATATGAGGAACGGTGTATACAAAATGTGTGTACACCGTTCCTCTAACTGTAGTAGGTATAGAATTTCCTTTAAAATAAGCTACTCTAGCTATATGAGGAACGGTGTATACAAAATGTGTGTACACCGTTCCTCTAACTGTAGTAGATATAGAATTTCCTTTAAAATAAGCTACTCTAGCTATATGAGGAACGGTGTATACAAAATGTGTGTACACCGTTCCTCTAACTGTAGTAGGTATAGCGTTTCCTTTAAAATAAGCTACTCTAGCTATATGAGGAACGGTGTATACAAAATGTATCTACACCGTTCCCCTAACTGTAGTAGGTATAGCATTTCCTTTAAAATAAGCTACTCTAGCTATATGAGGAACGGTGTATACAAAATGTGTGTACACCGTTCCTCTAACTGTAGTAGGTATAGAATTTCCTTTAAAATAAGCTACTCTAGCTATATGAGGAACGGTGTATACAAAATGTGTGTACACCGTTCCTCTAACTGTAGTAGGTATAGAATTTCCTTTAAAATAAGCTACTCTAGCTATATGAGGAACGGTGTATACAAAATGTGTGTACACCGTTCCTCTAACTGTAGTAGATATAGAATTTCCTTTAAAATAAGCTACTCTAGCTATATGAGGAACGGTGTATACAAAATGTATCTACACCGTTCCCCTAACTGTAGTAGGTATAGAATTTCCTTTAAAATAAGCTACTCTAGCTATATGAGGAACGGTGTATACAAAATGTGTGTACACCGTTCCTCTAACTGTAGTAGGTATAGAATTTCCTTTAAAATAAGCTACTCTAGCTATATGAGGAACGGTGTATACAAAATGTGTGTACACCGTTCCTCTAACTGTAGTAGATATAGAATTTCCTTTAAAATAAGCTACTCTAGCTATATGAGGAACGGTGTATACAAAATGTATCTACACCGTTCCCCTAACTGTAGTAGGTATAGAATTTCCTTTAAAATAAGCTACTCTAGCTATATGAGGAACGGTGTATACAAAATGTGTGTACACCGTTCCTCTAACTGTAGTAGATATAGAATTTCCTTTAAAATAAGCTACTCTAGCTATATGAGGAACGGTGTATACAAAATGTGTGTACACCGTTCCTCTAACTGTAGTAGATATAGAATTTCCTTTAAAATAAGCTACTCTAGCTATATGAGGAACGGTGTATACAAAATGTGTGTACACCGTTCCTCTAACTGTAGTAGATATAGAATTTCCTTTAAAATAAGCTACTCTAGCTATATGAGGAACGGTGTATACAAAATGTGTCTACACCGTTCCTCTAACTGTAGTAGATATAGAATTTCCTTTAAAATAAGCTACTCTAGCTATATGAGGAACGGTGTATACAAAATGTGTGTACACCGTTCCTCTAACTGTAGTAGATATAGAATTTCCTTTAAAATAAGCTACTCTAGCTATATGAGGAACGGTGTATACAAAATGTGTGTACACCGTTCCTCTAACTGTAGTAGATATAGAATTTCCTTTAAAATAAGCTACTCTAGCTATATGAGGAACGGTGTATAGAAAATGTATGTACACAGTTCCTCTAACTTTAGTAGATATAGAGTTTCTTTTAAAAAAGCTACTCTAGCTATATAAGGAACGGTTTATACAAATTGTGTGTACACCGTTCCACTAACTGTAGTAGATATAGAATTTCCTTTAAAATAAGCTACTCTAGCTATATGAGGAACGGTGTATACAAAATGTATCTACACCGTTCCCCTAACTGTAGTAGGTATAGAATTTCCTTTAAAATAAGCTACTCTAGCTATATGAGGAACGGTGTATACAAAATGTGTGTACACTGTTCCTCTAACTGTAGTAGGTATAGCGTTTCCTTTAAAATAAGCTACTCTAGCTATATGAGGAACGGTGCAAACAAAATGTGTGTACACCGTTCCCCTAACTGTAGTAGGTATAGCATTTAATTTAAAATAAGCTACTCTAGCTATATGAGGAACGGTGTATACAAAATGTATGTACAAAATTCCTCTAACTTTAGTAGATATAGAATTTCTTTTAAAAAAGCTACTCTAGCTATATGAGGAACGGTTTATACGAATTGTGTGTACACAGTTCCTCTAACTGTAGTAGATATAGAATTTCCTTTAAAATAAGCTACTCTAGCTATATGAGGAACGGTGTATACAAAATGTATCTACACCGTTCCCCTAACTGTAGTAGGTATAGCATTTCCTTTAAAATAAGCTACTCTAGCTATATGAGGAACGGTTGATACAAAATGGGTGTACACCGTTCCCCTAACTGTAGTAGGTATAGCATTTCCTTTAAAATAAGCTACTCTAGCTATATGAGGAACGGTGTATAGAAAATGTATGTACACAGTTCCTCTAACTTTAGTAGATATAGAATTTCTTTTAAAAAAGCTACTCTAGCTATATAAGGAACGGTTTATACAAATTGTGTGTACACCGTTCCTCTAACTGTAGTAGGTAAAGGATTTCCTTTAAACTAGGCGACTCTAGCTATATGAGGAACGGTGTATACAAAATGTTTGTACACCGTTCCTCTATCTGTAGTAGGTATAGCATTTCCTTTAAAAAGGCTACTCTAGCTATATGAGGAACGGTGTAAAAAATGTGTGTACACCCTTCCTCTAACTGTAGTAGGTATAGGATTTCCTTTAAACTAGGCGACTCTAGCTATATGAGGAACGGTTTATACAAAATGTGTGTACACCCTTCCTCTAACTGTAGTAGGTATAGAATTTCCATTAATAAAAGCTACTCTAGCTATATGAGGAACGGTGTATACAAAATGTGTGTACACCGTTCCTCTAACTGTAGTAGGTATAGCGTTTCCTTTGAAATAAGCTACTCTAGCTATATGAGGAACGGTTGATACAAAATGGGTGTACACCGTTCCCCTAACTGTAGTAGGTATAGCATTTCCTTTAAAATAAGCTACTCTAGCTATATGAGGAACGGTGTATAGAAAATGTATGTACACAGTTCCTCTAACTTTAGTAGATATAGAATTTCTTTTAAAAAAGCTACTCTAGCTATATAAGGAACGGTTTATACAAATTGTGTGTACACCGTTCCTCTAACTGTAGTAGGTAAAGGATTTCCTTTAAACTAGGCGACTCTAGCTATATGAGGAACGGTGTATACAAAATGTTTGTACACCGTTCCTCTAACTGTAGTAGGTATAGCATTTCCTTTAAAAAGGCTACTCTAGCTATATGAGGAACGGTGTAAAAAATGTGTGTACACCCTTCCTCTAACTGTAGTAGGTATAGGATTTCCTTTAAACTAGGCGACTCTAGCTATATGAGGAACGGTTTATACAAAATGTGTGTACACCCTTCCTCTAACTGTAGTAGGTATAGAATTTCCATTAATAAAAGCTACTCTAGCTATATGAGGAACGGTGTATACAAAATGTGTGTACACCGTTCCTCTAACTGTAGTAGGTATAGGATTTCCTTTAAATAAAGCTACTCTAGCTATATGAGGAACGGTGTAAAAAATGTGTGTACACCCTTCCTCTAACTGTAGTAGGTATAGAATTTCCTTTAAACTAAGCTACTCTAGCTATATGAGGAACGGTGTAAAAAATGTGTGTACACCCTTCCTCTAACTGTAGTAGGTATAGAATTTCCTTTAAACTAAGCGACTCTAGCTATATGAGGAATGGTTGATACAAAATGTGTGTACACCGTTCCCCTAACTGTAGTAGGTATAGCATTTCCTTGAAAATAAGCTACTCTAGCTATATGAGGAACGGTGTATACAAAATGTGTGTACACCGTTCCCCTAACTGTAGTAGGTATAGAATTTCCTTCAAAAAAAGCTACTCTAGCTATGTGAGGAATGGAGTATACAAAATGTGTGTACACCGTTCCTCTAACTGTAGTATGTATAGCATTTCCTTTAAAATATGCTACTCTAGCTATATGAGGAACGGTGTATACAAAAGGTATGTACACAGTTCCTCTAACTTTAGTAGATATAGAATTTCCTTTAAAAAAAGCTACTCTAGATATATGAGGAACGGTTGATACAAAATGTGTGTACACCCTTCCTCTAACTGTAGTAGGTATAGAATTTCCTTTATTAAAAGCTACTCTAGCTATATGAGGAACGGTGTATACAAAATGTTTGTACACCGTTCCTCTAACTGTAGTAGGTATAGGATTTCCTTTAAAAAAGCTAATCTAGCTATATGAGGAACGGTGTATACAAAATGTGTGTACACCCTTCCTCTAACTGTAGTAGGTATAGAATTTCCTTTATTAAAAGCTACTCTAGCTATGTGAGGAATGGAGTATACAAAATGTGTGTACACCGTTCCTCTAACTGTAGTAGATATAGAAATTCCTTTAAAATAAGCTACTCTAGTTATATGAGGAACGGTGTATACAAAATTTGTGTACACCGTTCCTCTAACTTTAGTAGGTATAGCATTTCCTTTAGAAAAAGGTACTCTAGCTATATGAGGAACGGTGTATACAAAATGTGTGTACACCGTTCCTCTAACTGTAGTAGGTATAGCGTTTCCTTTAAAATAAGCTACTCTAGCTATATGAGGAACGGTGCATACAAAATGTGTGTACACCGTTCCCCTAACTGTAGTAGATATAGAATTTCCTTTAAAATAAGCTACTCTAGCTATATGAGGAACGGTGTATACAAAATGTATCTACACCGTTCCTCTAACTGTAGTAGGTATAGAAATTCCTTTAAAATAAGCTACTCTAGTTATATGAGGAACGGTGTATACAAAATTTGTGTACACCGTTCCTCTAACTTTAGTAGGTATAGCATTTCCTTTAGAAAAAGGTACTCTAGCTATATGAGAAAGGGTGTATACAAAATGTGTGTACACTGTTCCTCTAACTGTAGTAGGTATAGCGTTTCCTTTAAAATAAGCTACTCTAGCTATATGAGGAACGTTGCAAACAAAATGTGTGTACACCGTTCCCCTAACTGTAGTAGGTATAGCATTTAATTTAAAATAAGCTACTCTAGCTATATGAGGAACGGTGTATACAAAATGTATGTACACAGTTCCTCTAACTTTAGTAGATATAGAATTTCTTTTAAAAAAGCTACTCTAGCTATATGAGGAACGGTTTATACGAATTGTGTGTACACAGTTCCTCTAACTGTAGTAGATATAGAATTTCCTTTAAAATAAGCTACTCTAGCTATATGAGGAACGGTGTATACAAAATGTGTGTACACCGTTCCTCTAACTGTAGTAGGTATAGAATTTCCTTTAAAATAAGCTACTCTAGCTATATGAGGAACGGTGTATACAAAATGTGTGCACACCGTTCCTCTAACTGTAGTAGGTATAGAATTTCCTTTAAAATAAGCTACTCTAGCTATATGAGGAACGGTGTATACAAAATGTGTGTACACCGTTCCTCTAACTGTAGTAGGTATAGAATTTCCTTTAAAATAAGCTACTCTAGCTATATGAGGAACGGTGTATACAAAATGTGTGTACACCGTTCCTCTAACTGTAGTAGATATAGAATTTCCTTTAAAATAAGCTACTCTAGCTATATGAGGAACGGTGTATACAAAATGTGTGTACACCGTTCCTCTAACTGTAGTAGGTATAGCGTTTCCTTTAAAATAAGCTACTCTAGCTATATGAGGAACGGTGTATACAAAATGTATCTACACCGTTCCCCTAACTGTAGTAGGTATAGCATTTCCTTTAAAATAAGCTACTCTAGCTATATGAGGAACGGTGTATACAAAATGTGTGTACACCGTTCCTCTAACTGTAGTAGGTATAGAATTTCCTTTAAAATAAGCTACTCTAGCTATATGAGGAACGGTGTATACAAAATGTGTGTACACCGTTCCTCTAACTGTAGTAGGTATAGAATTTCCTTTAAAATAAGCTACTCTAGCTATATGAGGAACGGTGTATACAAAATGTGTGTACACCGTTCCTCTAACTGTAGTAGATATAGAATTTCCTTTAAAATAAGCTACTCTAGCTATATGAGGAACGGTGTATACAAAATGTATCTACACCGTTCCCCTAACTGTAGTAGGTATAGAATTTCCTTTAAAATAAGCTACTCTAGCTATATGAGGAACGGTGTATACAAAATGTGTGTACACCGTTCCTCTAACTGTAGTAGGTATAGAATTTCCTTTAAAATAAGCTACTCTAGCTATATGAGGAACGGTGTATACAAAATGTGTGTACACCGTTCCTCTAACTGTAGTAGATATAGAATTTCCTTTAAAATAAGCTACTCTAGCTATATGAGGAACGGTGTATACAAAATGTATCTACACCGTTCCCCTAACTGTAGTAGGTATAGAATTTCCTTTAAAATAAGCTACTCTAGCTATATGAGGAACGGTGTATACAAAATGTGTGTACACCGTTCCTCTAACTGTAGTAGATATAGAATTTCCTTTAAAATAAGCTACTCTAGCTATATGAGGAACGGTGTATACAAAATGTGTGTACACCGTTCCTCTAACTGTAGTAGATATAGAATTTCCTTTAAAATAAGCTACTCTAGCTATATGAGGAACGGTGTATACAAAATGTGTGTACACCGTTCCTCTAACTGTAGTAGATATAGAATTTCCTTTAAAATAAGCTACTCTAGCTATATGAGGAACGGTGTATACAAAATGTGTCTACACCGTTCCTCTAACTGTAGTAGATATAGAATTTCCTTTAAAATAAGCTACTCTAGCTATATGAGGAACGGTGTATACAAAATGTGTGTACACCGTTCCTCTAACTGTAGTAGATATAGAATTTCCTTTAAAATAAGCTACTCTAGCTATATGAGGAACGGTGTATACAAAATGTGTGTACACCGTTCCTCTAACTGTAGTAGATATAGAATTTCCTTTAAAATAAGCTACTCTAGCTATATGAGGAACGGTGTATACAAAATGTTTGTACACCGTTCCTCTAACTGTAGTAGATATAGAATTTCCTTTAAAATAAGCTACTCTAGCTATATGAGGAACGGTGTATACAAAATGTATCTACACCGTTCCCCTAACTGTAGTAGGTATAGAATTTCCTTTAAAATAAGCTACTCTAGCTATATGAGGAACGGTGTATACAAAATGTGTGTACACCGTTCCTCTAACTGTAGTAGGTATAGAATTTCCTTTAAAATAAGCTACTCTAGCTATATGAGGAACGGTGTATACAAAATGTGTGTACACCGTTCCTCTAACTGTAGTAGATATAGAATTTCCTTTAAAATAAGCTACTCTAGCTATATGAGGAACGGTGTATACAAAATGTGTGTACACCGTTCCTCTAACTGTAGTAGGTATAGCGTTTCCTTTAAAATAATCTACTCTAGCTATATGAGGAACGGTGTATACAAAATGTATCTACACCGTTCCCCTAACTGTAGTAGGTATAGCATTTCCTTTAAAATAAGCTACTCTAGCTATATGAGGAACGGTGTATACAAAATGTGTGTACACCGTTCCTCTAACTGTAGTAGGTATAGCGTTTCCTTTAAAATAAGCTACTCTAGCTATATGAGGAACGGTTGATACAAAATGGGTGTACACCGTTCCCCTAACTGTAGTAGGTATAGCATTTCCTTTAAAATAAGCTACTCTAGCTATATGAGGAACGGTGTATAGAAAATGTATGTACACAGTTCCTCTAACTTTAGTAGATATAGAATTTCTTTTAAAAAAGCTACTCTAGCTATATAAGGAACGGTTTATACAAATTGTGTGTACACCGTTCCTCTAACTGTAGTAGGTATAGCATTTCCTTTAAAATAAGCTACTCTAGTTATGTGAGGAACGGTGTATACAAAATGTGTGTACACCGTTCCTCTAACTGTATTAGGTATAGAATTTTCTTTAAAAAAAGCAACTCTTGCTATATGGGGAACGGTGTATACAAAATGTGTGTACACCGTTCCTCTAACTGTAGTAAAGGTATAGAATTTCCTTTTAGAAAAAGCTACTCTAGCTATATGAGGAACGGTGTATACAAAATGTTTGTACACCGTTCCTATAACTGTAGTAGGTATAGCATTTCCTTTAGAAAAAGCTACTCTAGCTATATGAGGAACGGTGAATACAAAATGTGTGTAAACCGTTCCTATAACTGTAGTAGGTATAGCATTTCCTTTAGAAAAAGCTACTCTAGCTATATGAGGAACGGTGTATACAAAATGTGTGTACACCGTTCCTATAAATGTAGTAGGTATAGCATTTCCTTTAGAAAAAGCTACTCTAGCTATATGAGGAACGGTTTATACAAAATGTGTGTACACCGTACCTCTAACTATAGTAGGTATAGAATTTCCTTTAAAATAAGCGACTCTAGCTATATGAAGAACGGTGTATACAAAATGTGTGTACACCGTTCCTCTAACTGTAGTAGGTATAGAATTACCTTTAATAAAAGCTACTCTAGCTATATGAGGAATGGTGTATACAAAATGTGTGTACACCGTTCCTCTAACTATGGTAGGTATAGAATTTCCTTTGAAAAAAGATACTCAAGCTATATGAGGAACGGTGTATACAAAATGTGTGTACACCGTTCCTCTAACTGTAGTAGGTATAGCATTTCCTTTAAAAAAAGCTACTCTAACTATGTGAGGAACGGTGTATACAAAATGTGTGTACACCGTTCCTCTAACTATAGTAGGTATAGAATTTCCTTTAAAGAGCTACTCTAGCTATATGAGGAATGGTGTATACAAAATGTGTCTACACTGTTCCTCTAACTATAGTAGGTATAGAATTTCCTTTGAAAAAAGATACTCAAGCTATGTGAGGAATGGTTGATACGAAATGTGTGTACACCGTTCCCCTAACTGTAGTAGGTATAGCATTTCCTTGAAAATAAGCTACTCTACAATCTCTTACAAAAGTGTTGGACCCCTGTTGAAAAAATCGAATTTTTGTCCCCCCTCCCCCCGTTTCAATGTTGAATGAATTACAAAGAGGGTTTTATCACACAGATCCAGGAAGAGAACAATTCACCAAAGCAATCAACATTGAAATGGGGGGAGGGGGGGACAATATTTCTGAAAAACGTGGATTTTCATAGGGGTCCAACACTTTTGTAAGAGATTGTCTGAAGGAAAACCCTATAGTTGAAGATAGTAGGCCCGCTGCCATTGCACCAATAGCAACTCTATCTGTCAACATTAGTTTGTGCCATGAAGATAAGATGTTTTTCGTCAAGATTAATGCATATAAAGTAATATGGCAATATTTTCTGTCCTCACGCATTGACCTTTCGGGAAGTGGGCCATACTGGCGAGTACTGTCAACAGTACTCACCACAGTACTCACTAGCGTTTCACTCCGTACTTCTCTATTTTGGCAGTGAAAGGGGCTAACATGCCCATTAATGTCTTCAGTGCACTACAAGCTTTCAATTCATGTATTACTTTCATTTTTTATATCCAGTTAAAGTGAAAATATGAACAGTACTCACTTTTCTCTTAATAAGAACTATTGATTTGTTCTTTTTAAGAGTAAGAAAGTGAGTACTGTTGACAATTTTCAAAATACTGCTTTGCAACTGTTTTCATTTACAGCATCAATGAATATAAATCGTTCATATGGGTATTTGACACGATTAAAGTTCATTTATGAGCAAATTCCAAGGAATCTGCAAATTTTATTAGCCTTTTTCAAAGTGAGTACTGTGGTGAGCACTGTCAACAGTACTCACTACAGTACTCAGTCTTGTTGTTGTTTCTGTACAGGCAATTTTGACTTTAAATGTCTCCTGTGTACTTTGACAATTAATAAGCAATTCAAACGACACATTAGTCATCAGAATGACCTCAATGGCAGCAAATATTGCAAGTTTAAGAGGGCGTGTCTTATCTTTAAAGGGCGTGGCTTCTTTGTAAAGAGCCGATCCTTGTGGTAAAAAATGCAGTTTTTAAGCAAGTCCTACAACTTCAAGGATACATTTTATCAAATCTATCAAAGTTATGTTAAAAGCCAGGATATTTTTGAAGAGCTGGTACAAATAGCCTTAAGCCTAGACCAAAGGAAAGAATTGGAAAAATTTTCTTTGCTCTTGTAATTAGGCTGAATACGTCTTCAGCTTGTTTTTTCAAGCAAAAATCCTCTTGAAATGGCAATTTTTTGGTTATGTCTCATGTAGAAATGCACAATCGAGAGGACCCATCTTTCCTATCAATGAAAATTTGTGCCATGGGTGATAAGTATGAAGTAATTATGACGGTTGCACCAATTACTCTAGACGAATTTCCTTTGGAGCAATTTTGCCATTTTTGCATGTCACAAAAGAATTAAAAGTCAATAAAATCAAAGATAAAATACTCTCAAAACCGGCCTTAAAAATTGGATGTAAAGTTCTTTGCCGTCCTGAAATCTTACTTCTCGTTAGTACATCCAGATGAAATATAGAAATAAAGTGTTTTTTACATTTCATCCAATTTTATGGTGATTGGAAGTTACAGTGGGAAATCACCTGAAATGCGGGATTTTTGGCATTTTTTAAAGAATTATTGTAGAAGAAATAAGAGAAGATGGAAAATGTATTCTATCCCAATGGAAACAAGTTAGCCTTCAAAATATTCGGGCCAATTCTCAACTGGCTACTAGTTATACAATGCTTTTAAAATAATTTTTGAAAATTTCCACTTTCAGACAATCTCTTACAAAAGTGTTGGACCCCTGTTGAAAAAATCGAATTTTTGTCCCCCCTCCCCCCGTTTCAATGTTGAATGAATTACAAAGAGGGTTTTATCACACAGATCCAGGAAGAGAACAATTCACCAAAGCAATCAACATTGAAATGGGGGGAGGGGGGACAATATTTCTGAAAAACGTGGATTTTCATAGGGGTCCAACACTTTTGTAAGAGATTGTAGCTATATGAGGAACGGTGTATACAAAATGTATGTACACCGTTCCCCTAACTGTAGCAGGTATAGAATTTCCTTCAAAAAAAGCTACTCTAGCTATGTGAGGAACGGTGTATACAAAATGTGTGTACACCGTTCCTCTAACTGTAGTAGGTATAGCATTTCCTTTAAAATAAGCTACTCTAGCTAAATGAGGAACGGTGTATACAAAAGGTATGTACACAGTTCCTCTATCTTTAGTAGATATAGAATTTCCTTTAAAAAAACTACTCTTGCTATATGAGGAACGGTGTATACAAAATGTGTCTACACCGTTCCTCTAACTGTAGTAGATATAGAATTTCCTTTAAAATAAGCTACTCTAGCTATATGAGGAACGGTGTATACAAAATGTGTGTACACCGTTCCTCTAACTGTAGTAGATATAGAATTTCCTTTAAAATAAGCTACTCTAGCTATATGAGGAACGGTGTATACAAAATGTGTGTACACCGTTCCTCTAACTGTAGTAGATATAGAATTTCCTTTAAAATAAGCTACTCTAGCTATATGAGGAACGGTGTATACAAAATGTTTGTACACCGTTCCTCTAACTGTAGTAGATATAGAATTTCCTTTAAAATAAGCTACTCTAGCTATATGAGGAACGGTGTATACAAAATGTATCTACACCGTTCCCCTAACTGTAGTAGGTATAGAATTTCCTTTAAAATAAGCTACTCTAGCTATATGAGGAACGGTGTATACAAAATGTGTGTACACCGTTCCTCTAACTGTAGTAGGTATAGAATTTCCTTTAAAATAAGCTACTCTAGCTATATGAGGAACGGTGTATACAAAATGTGTGTACACCGTTCCTCTAACTGTAGTAGATATAGAATTTCCTTTAAAATAAGCTACTCTAGCTATATGAGGAACGGTGTATACAAAATGTGTGTACACCGTTCCTCTAACTGTAGTAGGTATAGCGTTTCCTTTAAAATAAGCTACTCTAGCTATATGAGGAACGGTGTATACAAAATGTATCTACACCGTTCCCCTAACTGTAGTAGGTATAGCATTTCCTTTAAAATAAGCTACTCTAGCTATATGAGGAACGGTGTATACAAAATGTGTGTACACCGTTCCTCTAACTGTAGTAGGTATAGCGTTTCCTTTAAAATAAGCTACTCTAGCTATATGAGGAACGGTTGATACAAAATGGGTGTACACCGTTCCCCTAACTGTAGTAGGTATAGCATTTCCTTTAAAATAAGCTACTCTAGCTATATGAGGAACGGTGTATAGAAAATGTATGTACACAGTTCCTCTAACTTTAGTAGATATAGAATTTCTTTTAAAAAAGCTACTCTAGCTATATAAGGAACGGTTTATACAAATTGTGTGTACACCGTTCCTCTAACTGTAGTAGGTATAGCATTTCCTTTAAAATAAGCTACTCTAGTTATGTGAGGAACGGTGTATACAAAATGTGTGTACACCGTTCCTCTAACTGTATTAGGTATAGAATTTTCTTTAAAAAAAGCAACTCTTGCTATATGGGGAACGGTGTATACAAAATGTGTGTACACCGTTCCTCTAACTGTAGTAAAGGTATAGAATTTCCTTTTAGAAAAAGCTACTCTAGCTATATGAGGAACGGTGTATACAAAATGTTTGTACACCGTTCCTATAACTGTAGTAGGTATAGCATTTCCTTTAGAAAAAGCTACTCTAGCTATATGAGGAACGGTGAATACAAAATGTGTGTAAACCGTTCCTATAACTGTAGTAGGTATAGCATTTCCTTTAGAAAAAGCTACTCTAGCTATATGAGGAACGGTGTATACAAAATGTGTGTACACCGTTCCTATAAATGTAGTAGGTATAGCATTTCCTTTAGAAAAAGCTACTCTAGCTATATGAGGAACGGTTTATACAAAATGTGTGTACACCGTACCTCTAACTATAGTAGGTATAGAATTTCCTTTAAAATAAGCGACTCTAGCTATATGAAGAACGGTGTATACAAAATGTGTGTACACCGTTCCTCTAACTGTAGTAGGTATAGAATTACCTTTAATAAAAGCTACTCTAGCTATATGAGGAATGGTGTATACAAAATGTGTGTACACCGTTCCTCTAACTATGGTAGGTATAGAATTTCCTTTGAAAAAAGATACTCAAGCTATATGAGGAACGGTGTATACAAAATGTGTGTACACCGTTCCTCTAACTGTAGTAGGTATAGCATTTCCTTTAAAAAAAGCTACTCTAACTATGTGAGGAACGGTGTATACAAAATGTGTGTACACCGTTCCTCTAACTATAGTAGGTATAGAATTTCCTTTAAAGAGCTACTCTAGCTATATGAGGAATGGTGTATACAAAATGTGTGTACACTGTTCCTCTAACTATAGTAGGTATAGAATTTCCTTTGAAAAAAGATACTCAAGCTATGTGAGGAATGGTTGATACGAAATGTGTGTACACCGTTCCCCTAACTGTAGTAGGTATAGCATTTCCTTGAAAATAAGCTACTCTAGCTATATGAGGAACGGTGTATACAAAATGTATGTACACCGTTCCCCTAACTGTAGCAGGTATAGAATTTCCTTCAAAAAAAGCTACTCTAGCTATGTGAGGAACGGTGTATACAAAATGTGTGTACACCGTTCCTCTAACTGTAGTAGGTATAGCATTTCCTTTAAAATAAGCTACTCTAGCTAAATGAGGAACGGTGTATACAAAAGGTATGTACACAGTTCCTCTATCTTTAGTAGATATAGAATTTCCTTTAAAAAAAGCTACTCTTGCTATATGAGGAACGGTGTATACAAAATGTGTGTACACCGTTCCTATAACTGTAGTAGGTATAGAATTTACTATAATAAAAGCTACTCTAGCTATATGAGGAACGGTGTATACAAAATGTGTTTACACCGTTCCTATAACTGTAGTAGGTATAGCATTTCCTTTAGAAAAAGCTACTCTAGCTATATGACGAACGGTGTATACAAAATGTGTGTAAACCGTTCCTATAACTGTAGTAGGTATAGCATTTCCTTTAGAAAAAGCTACTCTAGCTATATGAGGAACGGTGTATACAAAATGTGTGTACACCGTTCCTATAACTGTAGTAGGTATAGCATTTCCTTTAGAAAAAGCTAGTCTAGCTATATGAGAACTGTTTATACAAAATGTATGTACACCGTTCCTCTAACTATAGTGGGTATAGAATTTCCTTTAAAATAAGCGACTCTAGCTATATGAAGAACGGTGTATACAAAATGTGTGTACACCGTTCCGCTAACTGTAGTAGGTATAGAATTTACTATAATAAAAGCTACTCTAGCTATATGAGGAATGGTGTATACAAAATGTGTGTACACCGTTCCTCTAACTATAGTAGGTATAGAATTTCCTTCGAAAAAAGATACTCAAGCTATATGAGGAACGGTGTTTACAAAATGTGTGTACACCGTTCATCTAACTGTAGTAGGTATAGCATTTCCTTTAAAAAAACCAATCTAACTATGTGAGGAACGGTGTATACAAAATGTGTGTACACCGTTCCTCTAACTATAGTAGGTATAGAATTTCCTTTAAAAAAGCTACTCTAGCTATATGAGGAATGGTGTATACAAAATGTGTCTACACCGCTCCTCTAACTATAGTAGGTATAGAATTTCCTTTGAAAAAAGATACTCAAGCTATATGAGGAACGGTGTATACAAAATGTGTGTACACCGTTCCTCTAACTGTAGTAGGTATAGCATTTCCTTTAAAAAAAGCTACTCTAACTATGTGAGGAACGGTGTATACAAAATGTGTGTACACCGTTCCTCTAATTGTAGTAGGAATAGAATTTTCATCCAAAAAAGCTTCTCTAGCTATATGAGGAACGGTTTATACAAAATGTGTGTACACCGTTCCCCTAACTGTAGTAGGTATAGCATTTCCTTGAAAATAAGCTACTCTAGCTATATGAGGAACGGTGTATACAAAATGTGTGTACACCGTTCCCCTATCTGTAGTAGGTATAGAATTTCCTTCAAAAAAAGCTACTCTAGCTATGTGAGGAACGTTGTATACAAAATGTGTGTACACCGTTCCTCTAACTGTAGTAGGTATACCATTTCCTTTAAAATAAGCTACTCTAACTATATGAGGAACGGTGTATACAAAATGTGTGTACACAGTTCCTCTAACTTTAGTAGATATAGAATTTCCTTTACAAAAAGCTACTCTAGCTATATGAGGAACGGTGTATACAAAATGTGTGTACTTCGTTCCTCTAAGTGTAGTAGGTATAGAATTTCCTTTAAAATAAGCTGCTCTAGCTATATGAGGAACGGTGTATACCAAATGTGTGTACACCGTTCCTCTAACTGTAGTAGGTATAGAATTTCCTTTTAGAAAAAGCTACTCTAGCTATATGAGGAACGGTGTATACAAAATGTTTGTACACCGTTCCTATAACTGTAGTAGGTATAGCATTTCCTTTAGAAAAAGCTACTCTAGCTATATGAGGAACGGTGAATACAAAATGTGTGTAAACCGTTCCTATAACTGTAGTAGGTATAGCATTTCCTTTAGAAAAAGCTACTCTAGCTATATGAGGAACGGTGTATACAAAATGTGTGTACACCGTTCCTATAAATGTAGTAGGTATAGCATTTCCTTTAGAAAAAGCTACTCTAGCTATATGAGGAACGGTTTATACAAAATGTGTGTAAACCGTACCTCTAACAATAGTAGGTATAGAATTTCCTTTAAAATAAGCGACTCTAGCTATATGAAGAACGGTGTATACAAAATGTGTGTACACCGTTCCTCTAACTGTAGTAGGTATAGAATTTCCTTTAATAAAAGCTACTCTAGCTATATGAGGAATGGTGTATACAAAATGTGTGTACACCGTTCCTCTAACTATGGTAGGTATAGAATTTCCTTTGAAAAAAGATACTCAAGCTATATGAGGAACGGTGTATACAAAATGTGTGTACACCGTTCCTCTAACTGTAGTAGGTATAGCATTTCCTTTAAAAAAAGCTACTCTAACTATGTGAGGAACGGTGTATACAAAATGTGTGTACACCGTTCCTCTAACTATAGTATGTATAGAATTTCCTTTAAAAAGCTACTCTAGCTATATGAGGAATGGTGTATACAAAATGTGTCTACACTGTTCCTCTAACTATAGTAGGTATAGAATTTCCTTTGAAAAAAGATACTCAAGCTATATGAGGAACGGTGTATACAAAATGTGTGTACACCGTTCCTCTAACTGTAGTAGGTATAGCATTTCCTTTAAAAAAAGCTACTCCAACTATGTGAGGAACGGTGTATACAAAATGTGTGTACAAAGTTCCTCTAACTGTAGTAGATATAGAATTTCCTTCAAAAAAGCTACTCTAGCTATGTGAGGAACGGTGTATACAAAATGTGTGTACACCGTTCCTCTAACTGTAGTAGGTATAGCATTTCCTTTAAAATAAGCTACTCTAACTATATGAGGAACGGTGTATACAAAATGTGTGTACAAAGTTCCTCTAACTGTAGTAGGTATAGAATTTCCTTCAAAAAAGCTACTCTAGCTATGTGAGGAACGGTGTATACAAAATGTGTGTACACCGTTCCTCTAACTGTAGTAGGTATAGCATTTCCTTTAAAATAAGCTACTCTAACTATATGAGGAACGGTGTATACAAAATGTGTGTACAAAGTTCCTCTAACTTTAGTAGATATAGAATTTCCTTTACAAAAAGCTACTCTAGCTATATGAGGAACGGTTTATACAAAATGTGTGTACTTCGTTCCTCTAAGTGTAGTAGGTATAGAATTTCCTTTAAAATAAGCTACTCTAGCTATATGAGTAACGGTGTATACAAAATGTGTATACACCGTTCCTCTATTTGTAGTAGGTATAGCATTTCTTTTAAAATAAGCTACTCTAGCTATATGAGGAACGGTGTATAAAAAATGTGTTTACACCTTTCCTCTAACAGTAGTAGGTATAGCATTTCCTTTAAGAAAAGCTACTCTAGCTATATGAGGAATAGTGCATACAAAATGTGTGTACACCGTTCCTCTATTTGTAGTAGGTATAGCATTTCCTTTAAAAAAAGCTACTCTAACTATGTGAGGAACGGTGTATACAAAATGTGTGTACACCATTCCTCTAATTGTAGTAGGAATAGAATTTCCATCCAAAAAAGCTACTCTAGCTATATGAGGAACGGTGTATACAAAATGTGTTTACACAGATCCTCTTACTGTAGTAGATATAAAATTTCCTTTAAAAAAAGCTTCTCAAGCTATATGAGGAACGGTTTATACAAAATGTGTGTACACCGTTCCCCTAACTGTAGTAGGTATAGCATTTCCTTGAAAATAAGCTACTCTAGCTATATGAGGAACGGTGTATACAAAATGTGTGTACACCGTTCCCCTAACTGTAGTAGGTATAGAATTTCCTTCAAAAAAGCTACTCTAGCTATGTGAGGAACGGTGTATACAAAATGTGTGTACACCGTTCCTCTAACTGTAGTAGGTATAGCATTTCCTTTAAAATAAGCTACTCTAACTATATGAGGAACGGTGTATACAAAATGTGTGCACACCGTTCCTCTAATTGTAGTAGGTATAGAATTTCCTTTACAAAAAGCTACTCTAGCTATATGAGGAACGGTTTATACAAAATGTGTGTACTTCGTTCCTCTAAGTGTAGTAGGTATAGAATTTCCTTGAAAATACGCTACTCTAGCTATATGAGGAACGGTGTATACAAAATGTGTGTACTTCGTTCCTCTATTTGTAGTAGGTATAGCATTTCTTTTAAAATAAGCTACTCTAGCTATATGAGGAACGGTGTATAAAAAATGTGTGTACACCTTTCGTCTAACTGTAGTAGGTATAGAATTTCCTTTAAAAAAAGCTACTCTAGCTATATGAGGAATGGTGCATACAAAATGTGTGTACACCGTTCCTCTATTTGTAGTAGGTATAGCATTTCTTTTGAAATAAGCTACTCTAGCTATATGAGGAACGGTGTATAGAAAATGTGTGTACACCCGTCCTCTAACTGTAGTAGGTATAGCATTTCCTTGAATATAAGCTACTCTAGCTATATGAGGAACGGTGTATACAAAATGTGTGTACACGGTTCCCCTAACTGTAGTAGGTATAGAATTTCCTTCAAAAAAAGCTACTCTAGCTATGTGAGGAACGGTGTATACAAAATGTGTGTACACCGTTCCTCTAACTGTAGTAGGTATAGCATTTCCTTTAAAATAAGCTGCTCTAGCTAAATGAGGAACGGTGTTTACCAAATGTGTGTACACCGTTCCTCTAACTGTAGTAGGTATAGAATTTCCTTTTAAAAAAAACTACTCTAGCTATATGAGGAACGGTGTATACAAAATGTGTGTACACCGTTCCTCTAACTGTAGTAGGTATAGAATTTCCTATAAACTAAGCGACTTTAGCTATATGAGGAACGGTGTATAAAAAATGTTTGTACACCGTTCCTCTAACTGTAGTAGGTAAAGCATTTCCTTTAGAAAAAGCTACTCTAGCTATATGAGGAACGGTGTATACAAAATGTGTGTACACCGTTCCTATAACTGTAGTAGGTATAGCATTTCCTTTAGAAAAAGCTACTCTAGCTATATGAGGAACGGTGTATACAAAATGTGTGTAAACCGTTCCTATAACTGTAGTAGGTATAGCATTTCATTTAGAAAAAGCTAATCTAGCTATATGAGGAACGGTTTATACAAAATGTGTGTACACCGTTCCTCTAACTATTGTAGGTATAGAATTTCCTTTAAAAAAAGCTACTCTAGCTATATGAGGAACGGTTTATACAAAATGTGTGTACACCATTCCTCTAACTGTAGTAGGTATAGAATTTCCTTTAAAAAAAGCTACTCTAGCTATATGAGGAACGGTTTATACAAAATGTGTGTACACCGTTCCTCTAACTGTAGTAGGTATAGAATTTCCTATAAACTAAGCGACTTTAGCTATATGAGGAACGGTGTATAAAAAATGTTTGTACACCGTTCCTCTAACTGTAGTAGGTAAAGCATTTCCTTTAGAAAAAGCTACTCTAGCTATATGAGGAACGGTGTATACAAAATGTGTGTACACCGTTCCTATAGCTGTAGTAGGTATAGCATTTCCTTTAGAAAAAGCTACTCTAGCTATATGAGGAACGGTGTATACAAAATGTGTGTACACCGTTCCTCTAACTGTAGTAGGTATAGAATTTCCTATAAACTAAGCGACTTTAGCTATATGAGGAACGGTGTATAAAAAATGTTTGTACACCGTTCCTCTAACTGTAGTAGGTAAAGCATTTCCTTTAGAAAAAGCTACTCTAGCTATATGAGGAACGGTGTATACAAAATGTGTGTACACCGTTCCTATAACTGTAGTAGGTATAGCATTTCCTTTAGAAAAAGCTACTCTAGCTATATGAGGAACGGTGTATACAAAATGTGTGTAAACCGTTCCTATAACTGTAGTAGGTATAGCATTTCATTTAGAAAAAGCTAATCTAGCTATATGAGGAACGGTTTATACAAAATGTGTGTACACCGTTCCTCTAACTATTGTAGGTATAGAATTTCCTTTAAAAAAAGCTACTCTAGCTATATGAGGAACGGTTTATACAAAATGTGTGTACACCATTCCTCTAACTGTAGTAGGTATAGAATTTCCTTTAAAAAAAGCTACTCTAGCTATATGAGGAACGGTTTATACAAAATGTGTGTACACCGTTCCTCTAACTGTAGTAGGTATAGAATTTCCTATAAACTAAGCGACTTTAGCTATATGAGGAACGGTGTATAAAAAATGTTTGTACACCGTTCCTCTAACTGTAGTAGGTAAAGCATTTCCTTTAGAAAAAGCTACTCTAGCTATATGAGGAACGGTGTATACAAAATGTGTGTACACCGTTCCTATAACTGTAGTAGGTATAGCATTTCCTTTAGAAAAAGCTACTCTAACTATATGAGGAACGGTGTATACAAAATGTGTGTAAACCGTTCCTATAACTGTAGTAGGTATAGCATTTCATTTAGAAAAAGCTAATCTAGCTATATGAGGAACGGTTTATACAAAATGTGTGTACACCGTTCCTCTAACTGTAGTAGGTATAGAATTTCCTATAAACTAAGCGACTTTAGCTATATGAGGAACGGTGTATAAAAAATGTTTGTACACCGTTCCTCTAACTGTAGTAGGTAAAGCATTTCCTTTAGAAAAAGCTACTCTAGCTATATGAGGAACGGTGTATACAAAATGTGTGTACACCGTTCCTATAACTGTAGTAGGTATAGCATTTCCTTTAGAAAAAGCTACTCTAGCTATAAGAGGAACGGTGTATACAAAATGTGTGTACACCGTTCCTATAACTGTAGTAGGTATAGCATTTCATTTAGAAAAAGCTAATCTAGCTATATGAGGAACGGTTTATACAAAATGTGTGTACACCATTCCTCTAACTGTAGTAGGTATAGAATTTCCTTTAAAAAAAGCTACTCTAGCTATATGAGGAACGGTTTATACAAAATGTGTGTACACCGTTCCTCTAACTGTAGTAGGTATAGAATTTCCTATAAACTAAGCGACTTTAGCTATATGAGGAACGGTGTATAAAAAATGTTTGTACACCGTTCCTCTAACTGTAGTAGGTAAAGCATTTCCTTTAGAAAAAGCTACTCTAGCTATATGAGGAACGGTGTATACAAAATGTGTGTACACCGTTCCTATAACTGTAGTAGGTATAGCATTTCCTTTAGAAAAAGCTACTCTAGCTATATGAGGAACGGTGTATACAAAATGTGTGTAAACCGTTCCTATAACTGTAGTAGGTATAGCATTTCATTTAGAAAAAGCTAATCTAGCTATATGAGGAACGGTTTATACAAAATGTGTGTACACCGTTCCTCTAACTATTGTAGGTATAGAATTTCCTTTAAAAAAAGCTACTCTAGCTATATGAGGAACGGTTTATATAAAATGTGTGTACACCATTCCTCTAACTGTAGTAGGTATAGAATTTCCTTTAAAAAAAGCTACTCTAGCTATATGAGGAACGGTGTATACAAAATGTGTGTACACCGTTCCTCTAACTGTAGTAGGTATAGAATTTCCTATAAACTAAGCGACTTTAGCTATATGAGGAACGGTGTATAAAAAATGTTTGTACACCGTTCCTCTAACTGTAGTAGGTAAAGCATTTCCTTTAGAAAAAGCTACTCTAGCTATATGAGGAACGGTGTATACAAAATGTGTGTACACCGTTCCTATAACTGTAGTAGGTATAGCATTTCCTTTAGAAACAGCTACTCTAGCTATATGAGGAACGGTGTAAACAAAATGTGTGTAAACCGTTCCTATAACTGTAGTAGGTATAGCATTTCATTTAGAAAAAGCTAATCTAGCTATATGAGGAACGGTTTATACAAAATGTGTGTACACCGTTCCTCTAACTATTGTAGGTATAGAATTTCCTTTAAAAAAAGCTACTCTAGCTATATGAGGAACGGTTTATACAAAATGTGTGTACACCATTCCTCTAACTGTAGTAGGTATAGAATTTCCTTTTAAGAAAAGCTACTCTAGCTATATGAGGAACGGTGTATACAAAATGTGTGTACACCGTTCCTCTAACTGTAGTAGGTATAGAATTTCCTATAAACTAAGCGACTTTAGCTATATGAGGAACGGTGTATAAAAAATGTTTGTACACCGTTCCTCTAACTGTAGTAGGTAAAGCATTTCCTTTAGAAAAAGCTACTCTAGCTATATGAGGAACGGTGTATACAAAATGTGTGTACACCGTTCCTATAACTGTAGTAGGTATAGCATTTCCTTTAGAAAAAGCTACTCTAGCTGTATGAGGAACGGTGTATACAAAATGTGTGTAAACCGTTCCTATAACTGTAGTAGGTATAGCATTTCATTTAGAAAAAGCTAATCTAGCTATATGAGGAACGGTTTATACAAAATGTGTGTACACCCTTCCTTTTACTGTAGAATTTATAGAATTTCCTTTAACAAAGCTACTCTAGCTATATGAGGAACGGCTTATACAAAATGTGTGTACACCCTTCCTCTAACTGTAGTAGGTATAGAATTTCCTTTAATAAAAGCTACTCTAGCTATATGAGGAACGGTGTATACAAAATGTGTGTACACCATTCCTCTAACTGTAGTAGGTATAGAATTTCCTTTAAAAAAAGCTACTCTAGCTATATGAGGAACGGTTTATACAAAATGTGTGTACACCGTTTCCCTAACTGTAGTAGGTATAGCATTTCCTTGAAAATAAGCTACTCTAGCTATATGAGGAACGGTGTATACAAAATGTGTGTACACCGTTCCCCTAACTGTAGTAGGTATAGAATTTCCTTTAAAAAAGCTACTCTAGCTATATGAGGAACGGTGTATACCAAATGTGTGTACACCGTTCCTCTAACTGTAGTAGGTATAGAATTTCCTATAAACTAAGCGACTTTAGCTATATGAGGAACGGTGTATACCAAATGTGTGTACACCGTTCCTCTAACTGTAGTAGGTATAGAATTTCCTTTTAGAAAAAGCTACTCTAGCTATATGAGGAACGGTGTATACAAAATGTTTGTACACCGTTCCTATAACTGTAGTAGGTATAGCATTCCTTTAGAAAAAGCTACTCTAGCTATATGAGGAACGGTGAATACAAAATGTGTGTAAACCGTTCCTATAACTGTAGTAGGTATAGCATTTCCTTTAGAAAAAGCAACTCTAGCTATATGAGGAACGGTGTATACAAAATGTGTGTACACCGTTCCTCTAACTGTAGTAGGTATAGAATTTCCTTTAATAAAAGCTACTCTAGCTATATGAGGAATGGTGTATACAAAATGTGTGTACACCGTTCCTCTAACTATAGTAGGTATAGAATTTCCTTTGAAAAAAGATACTCAAGCTATGTGAGGAACGGTGTATACAAAATGTGTGTACACCGTTCCTCTAACTGTAGTAGGTATAGCATTTCCTTTAAAAAAAGCTACTCTAACTATTTGAGGAACGGTGTATACAAAATGTGTTTACACAGTTCCTCTAACTGTAGTAGATATAGAATTTCCTTTAAAAAAAGCTTCTCTAGCTATATGAGGAACGGTTTATACAAAATGTGTGTACACCGTTCCCCTAACTGTAGTAGGTATAGCATTTCCTTGAAAATAAGCTACTCTAGCTATATGAGGAACGGTGTATACAAAATGTGTGTACACCGTTCCCCTAACTGTAGTAGGTATAGAATTTCCTTCAAAAAAGCTACTCTAGCTATGTGAGGAACGGTGTATACAAAATGTGTGTACACCGTTCCTCTAACTGTAGTAGGTATAGCATTTCCTTTAAAATAAGCTACTCTAACTATATGAGGAACGGTGTATACAAAATGTGTGTACACAGTTCCTCTAACTTTAGTAGATATAGAATTTCCTTTACAAAAAGCTACTCTAGCTATATGAGGAACGGTTTATACAAAATGTGTGTACTTCGTTCCTCTAAGTGTAGTAGGTATAGAATTTCCTTTAAAATAAGCTACTCTAGCTATATGAGGAACGGTGTATACAAAATGTGTGTACTTCGTTCCTCTATTTGTAGTAGGTATAGCATTTCTTTTAAAATAAGCTACTCTAGCTATATGAGGAACGGTGTATAAAAAATGTGTGTACACCTTTCCTCTAACTGTAGTAGGTATAGAATTTCCTTTAAGAAAAGCTACTCTAGCTATATGAGGAATGGTGCATACAAAATGTGTGTACACCGTTCCTCTATTTGTAGTAGGTATAGCATTTCTTTTAAAACAAGCTACTCTAGCTATATGAGGAACGGTGTATAGAAAATGTGTGTACACCGTTCCTCTAACTGTAGTAGGTATAGCATTTCCTTGAAAATAAGCTACTCTAGCTATATGAGGAACGGTGTATACAAAATGTGTGTACACCGTTCCCCTAACTGTAGTAGGTATAGAATTTCCTTCAAAAAAAGCTACTCTAGCTATGTGAGGAACGGTGTATACAAAATGTGTGTACACCGTTCCTGTAACTGTAGTAGGTATCGCATTTCCTTTAAAATAAGCTGCTCTAGCTATATGAGGAACGGCGCATACCAAATGTGTGTACACCGTTCCTCTAACTGTAGTAGGTATAGAATTTCCTTTTAAAAAAAGCTACTCTAGCTATATGCGGAACGGTGTATACAAAATGTGTGTACACCGTTCCTCTAACTGTAGTAGGTATAGAATTTCCTATAAACTAAGCGACTTTAGCTATATGAGGAACGGTGTATAAAAAATGTTTGTACACCGTTCCTCTAACTGTAGTAGGTATAGCATTTCCTTTAGAAAAAGCTACTCTAGCTATATGAGGAACGGTGTATACAAAATGTGTGTAAACCGTTCCTATAACTGTAGTAGGTATAGCATTTCCTTTAGAAAAAGCTACTCTAGCTATATGAGGAACGGTTTATACAAAATGTGTGTACACCGTTCCTCTAACTATAGTAGGTATAGAATTTCCTTTAAAATAAGCGACTCTAGCTATATGAAGAACAGTGTATACAAAATGTTTGTACACCGTTCCTCTAACTGTAGTAGGTATAGAATTTCCTTTAATAAATGCTACTTTAGCTATATGAGGAATGGTGTATACAAAATTTGTGTACACCGTTCCTCTAACTATATTAGGTATAGAATTTCCTTTGAAAAAAGCTACTCTAGCTATGTGAGGAACGGTGTATACAAAATGTGTGTACACCGTTCCTGTAACTGTAGTAGGTATCGCATTTCCTTTAAAATAAGCTGCTCTAGCTATATGAGGAACGGCGTATACCAAATGTGTGTACACCGTTCCTCTAACTGTAGTAGGTATAGCATTTCCTTTAGAAAAAGCTACTCTAGCTATATGAGGAACGGTTTATACAAAATGTGTGTACACCGTTCCTCTAACTATAGTAGGTATAGAATTTCCTTTAAAATAAGCGACTCTAGCTATATGAAGAACAGTGTATACAAAATGTTTGTACACCGTTCCTCTAACTGTAGTAGGTATAGAATTTCCTTTAATAAATGCTACTTTAGCTATATGAGGAATGGTGTATACAAAATTTGTGTACACCGTTCCTCTAACTATATTAGGTATAGAATTTCCTTTGAAAAAAGCTACTCTAGCTATGTGAGGAACGGTGTATACAAAATGTGTGTACACCGTTTCTGTAACTGTAGTAGGTATCGCATTTCCTTTAAAATAAGCTGCTCTAGCTATATGAGGAACGGCGTATACCAAATGTGTGTACACCGTTCCTCTAACTGTAGTAGGTATAGCATTTCCTTTAGAAAAAGCTACTCTGGCTATATGAGGAACGGTGTATAAAAAATGTGTGTACACCTTTCCTCTAACTGTAGTAGGTATAGCATTTCCTTTAAGAAAAGCTACTCTAGCTATATGAGGAATGGTGCATACAAAATGTGTGTACACCGTTCCTCTATTTGTAGTAGGTATAGCATTTCTTTTAAAATAAGCTACTCTAGCTATATGAGGAACGGTGTATAAAAAATGTGTGTACACCTTTCCTCTATTTGTAGTAGGTATAGCATTTCTTTTAAAATAAGCTACTCTAGCTATATGAGGAACGGTGTATAAAAAATGTGTGTACACCGTTCCTCTAACTGTAGTAGGTATAGAATTTCCTATAAACTAAGCGACTTTAGCTATATGAGGAACGGTGTATAAAAAATGTGTGTACACCGTTCCTCTAACTGTAGTAGGTATAGCATTTCCTTGAAAATAAGCTACTCTAGCTATATGAGGAACGGTGTATACAAAATGTGTGTACACCGTTCCCCTAACTGTAGTAGGTATAGAATTTCCTTCAAAAAAAGCTACTCTAGCTATGTGAGGAACGGTGTATACAAAATGTGTGTACAGCGTTCCTGTAACTGTAGTAGGTATCGCATTTCCTTTAAAATAAGCTGCTCTAGCTATATGAGGAACGGTTTATACAAAATGTGTGTACACCGTTCCTCTAACTATAGTAGGTATAGAATTTCCTTTAAAATAAGCGACTCTAGCTATATGAAGAACAGTGTATACAAAATGTTTGTACACCGTTCCTCTAACTGTAGTAGGTATAGAATTTCCTTTAATAAATGCTACTTTAGCTATATGAGGAATGGTGTATACAAAATTTGTGTACACCGTTCCTCTAACTATATTAGGTATAGAATTTCCTTTGAAAAAAGATACTCAAGCTATATGAGGAACGGTGTATACAAAATGTGTGTACACCGTTCCTCTAACTGTAGTAGGTATAGAATTTCCTTTAAAATAAGCTACTCTAGCTATGAGTAACGGTGTATACAAAATGTGTGTACACCGTTCCTCTATTTGTAGTAGGTATAGCATTTCTTTTAAAATAAGCTACTCTAGCTATATGAGGAACGGTGTATAAAAAATGTGTGTACACCTTTCCTCTAACTGTAGTAGGTATAGCATTTCCTTTAAGAAAAGCTACTCTAGCTATATGAGGAATGGTGCATACAAAATGTGTGTACACCGTTCCTCTATTTGTAGTAGGTATAGCATTTCTTTTAAAATAAGCTACTCTAGCTATATGAGGAACGGTGTATAAAAAATGTGTGTACACCGTTCCTCTAACTGTAGTAGGTATAGAATTTCCTATAAACTAAGCGACTTTAGCTATATGAGGAACGGTGTATAAAAAATGTGTGTACACCGTTCCTCTAACTGTAGTAGGTATAGCATTTCCTTGAAAATAAGCTACTCTAGCTATATGAGGAACGGTGTATACAAAATGTGTGTACACCGTTCCCCTAACTGTAGTAGGTATAGAATTTCCTTCAAAAAAAGCTACTCTAGCTATGTGAGGAACGGTGTATACAAAATGTGTGTACACCGTTCCTGTAACTGTAGTAGGTATCGCATTTCCTTTAAAATAAGCTGCTCTAGCTATATGAGGAACGGCGTATACCAAATGTGTGTACACCGTTCCTCTAACTGTAGTAGGTATAGAATTTCCTTTTAAAAAAAGCTACTCTAGCTATATGCGGAACGGTGTATACAAAATGTGTGTACACCGTTCCTGTAACTGTAGTAGGTATCGCATTTCCTTTAAAATAAGCTGCTCTAGCTATATGAGGAACGGCGTATACCAAATGTGTGTACACCGTTCCTCTAACTGTAGTAGGTATAGAATTTCCTTTAAAAAAAGCTACTCTAACTATGTGAGGAACGGTGTATACAAAATGTGTGTACACCGTTCCTCTAACTATAGTAGGTATAGAATTTCCTTTAAAAAAGCTACTCTAGCTATATGAGGAATGGTGTATACAAAATGTGTCTACACCGTTCCTCTAACTATAGTAGGTATAGAATTTCCTTTGAAAAAAGATACTCAAGCTATATGAGGAATGGTGTATACAAAATGTGTGTACACCGTTCCTCTAACTGTAGTAGGTATAGCATTTCCTTTAAAAAAAGCTACTCTAACTATGTGAGGAACGGTGTATACAAAATTAGTGTACACCGTTCCTCTAACTGTAGTAGGAATAGAATTTCCATCCAAAAAAGCTACTCTAGCTATATGAGGAACGGTGTATACAAAATGTGTGTACACCGTTCCTCTAACTATAGTAGGTATAGAATTTCCTTTAAAAAAGCTACTCTAGCTATATGAGGAATGGTGTATACAAAATGTGTCTACACCGTTCCTCTAACTATAGTAGGTATAGAATTTCCTTTGAAAAAAGATACTCAAGCTATATGAGGAACGGTGTATACAAATTGTGTGTACACCGTTCCTCTAACTGTAGTAGGTATAGCATTTCCTTTAAAAAAAGCTACTCTAACTATGTGAGGAACGGTGTATACAAAATGTGTGTACACCGTTCCTCTAATTGTAGTAGGAATAGAATTTCCATCCAAAAAAGCTACTCTAACTATGTGAGGAACGGTGTATACCAAATGTGTGTACACCGTTCCTCTAACTGTAGTAGGTATAGAATTTCCTTTAAAAAAAGCTACTATAGCTATATGAGGAACGGTGTTTACAAAATGTGTGTACACCGTTCCTCTATTTGTAGTAGGTATAGCATTTCTTTTAAAATAAGCTACTCTAGCTACATGAAGAACGGTGTATGCAAAATGTTTGTACAGCGTTCCTCTAACTGTAGTAGGTATAGCATTTTCTTTAAAATTAGCTACTCTAGCTATATGAGGAACGGTGTATACAAAATGTGTGTACACCGTTCCTCTAACTGTAGTAGGTAAGGAATTTCCTTTAAAAAAAGCTACTGTAGCTATATGAGGAACGGTGTATACAAAATGTGTCTACACCGTTCCTCTAACTGTAGTAGGTATAGAATTTCCTTTAAAATATGCTACTCTAGCTATATGAGGAACGGTGTATACAAAATGTTTGTACACCGTTCCTCTATTTGTAGTAGGTATAGCATTTCGTTTAAAATAAGCTACTCTAGCTATATGAGGAACGGTGTATACAAAATGTGTGTACACCGTTCCTCTAACTGTAGTAGGTATAGAATTTCCTTTAAAAAAAGCTACTCTAGCTATATGAGGAACGGTGTATACAAAATGTGTCTACACCGTTCCTCTATCTCTAGTAGGTATAGAATTTCCTTTAAAAAAAGCTACTCTAGCTATATGAGGAACGGTGTATACAAAATGTGTCTACACCGATCCTCTAACTGTAGTAGGTATAGAATTTCCTTTAAAAAAAGCTACTATAGCTATATGAGGAACGGTGTTTACAAAATGTGTGTACACCGTTCCTCTATTTGTAGTAGGTATAGCATTTCTTTTAAAATAAGCTACTCTAGCTACATGAAGAACGGTGTATGCAAAATGTTTGTACAGCGTTCCTCTAACTGTAGTAGGTATAGCATTTTCTTTAAAATTAGCTACTCTAGCTATATGAGGAACGGTGTATACAAAATGTGTGTACACCGTTCCTCTAACTGTAGTAGGTAAGGAATTTCCTTTAAAAAAAGCTACTGTAGCTATATGAGGAACGGTGTATACAAAATGTGTCTACACCGTTCCTCTAACTGTAGTAGGTATAGAATTTCCTTTAAAATAAGCTACTCTAGCTATATGAGGAACGGTGTATACAAAATGTTTGTACACCGTTCCTCTATTTGTAGTAGGTATAGCATTTCGTTTAAAATAAGCTACTCTAGCTATATGAGGAACGGTGTATACAAAATGTGTGTACACCGTTCCTCTAACTGTAGTAGGTATAGAATTTCCTTTAAAAAAAGCTACTCTAGCTATATGAGGAACGGTGTATACAAAATGTGTCTACACCGTTCCTCTATCTCTAGTAGGTATAGAATTTCCTTTAAAAAAAGCTACTCTAGCTATATGAGGAACGGTGTATACAAAATGTGTGTACACCGTTCCTCTAACTGTAGTAGGTATAGAATTTCCTTTAAAAAAAGCTACTCTAGCTATATGAGGAACGGTGTATACAAAATGTGTGTACACCGTTCCTCTAACTGTAGTAGGTATAGAATTTCCTTTAAAAAAAGCTACTGTAGCTACATGAAGAACGGTGTATGCAAAATGTGTGTACAGCGTTCCTCTAACTGTAGTAGGTATAGCATTTTCTTTAAAATTAGCTACTCTAGCTATATGAGGAACGGTGTATACAAAATGTGTGTACACCGTTCCTCTAACTGTAGTAGGTAAGGAATTTCCTTTAAAAAAAGCTGCTGTAGCTATATGAGGAACGGTGTATACAAAATGTGTCTACACCGTTCCTCTAACTGTAGTAGGTATAGAATTTCCTTTAAAATAAGCTACTCTAGCTATATGAGGAACGGTGTATACAAAATGTGTCTACACCGTTCCTCTAACTGTAGTAGGTATAGAATTTCCTTTAAAAAAAGCTACTCTAGCAATATGAGGAACGGTGTATACAAAATGTGTGTACACCGTTCCTCTATTTGTAGTAGGTATAGCATTTCGTTTAAAATAAGCTACTCTAGCTATATGAGGAACGGTGTATACAAAATGTGTGTACACCGTTCCTCTAACTGTAGTAGGTATAGAATTTCCTTTAAAAAAAGCTACTCTAGCTATATGAGGAACGGTGTATACAAAATGTGTGTACACCGTTCCTCTAACTGTGGTAGGTATAGAATTTCCTTTAAAAAAAGCTACTCTAGCTATACGAGGATCGGTGTATACAAAATGTGTGTACACCGTTCCTCTAACTGTAGTAGGTATAGAATTTCCTTTAAAAAAAGCTACTCTAGCTATATGAGGAACGGTGTATACAAAATGTGTCTACACCGTTCCTCTAACTCTAGTAGGTATAGAATTTCCTTTAAAAAATGCTACTCTAGCTATATGAGGAACGGTGTATACAAAATGTGTCTACACCGTTCCTCTAACTCTAGTAGGTATAGAATTTCCTTTAAAAAAAGCTACTCTAGCTATATGAGGAACGGTGTATACAAAATGTGTCTACACCGTTCCTCTAACTGTAGTAGGTATAGAATTTCCTTTAAAAAAAGCTACTGTAGCTATATGAGGAACGGTGTATACAAAATGTGTCTACACCGTTCCTCTAACTGTAGTAGGTATAGAATTTCCTTTAAAATAAGCTACTCTAGCTATATGAGGAACGGTGTATACAAAATGTGTGTACACCGTTCCTCTATTTGTAGTAGGTATAGAATTTCCTTTAAAAATAAGCTACTCTAGCTATATGAGGAACGGTGTATACAAAATGTGTGTACACCGTTCCTCTATTTGTAGTAGGTATAGAATTTCCTTTAAAAAAAGCTACTCTAGCTATATGAGGAACGGTGTATACAAAATGTGTCTACACCGTTCCTCTAACTGTAGTAGGTATAGAATTTCCTTTAAAAAAAGCTACTCTAGCTATATGAGGAACGGTGTATACAAAATGTGTGTACACCGTTCCTCTAACTGTAGTAGGTATAGAATTTCCTTTAAAAAAAGCTACTGTAGCTATATGAGGAACGGTGTATACAAAATGTGTGTACACCGTTCCTCTAACTGTAGTAGGTATAGAATTTCCTTTAAAAAAAGCTATTTTAGCTATATGAGGAACGGTGTATACAAAATGTGTCTACACCGTTCCTCTATCTCTAGTAGGTATAGAATTTCCTTTAAAAAAAGCTACTCTAGCTATATGAGGAACGGTGTATACAAAATGTGTCTACACCGTTCCTCTAACTGTAGTAGGTATAGAATTTCCTTTAAAAAAAGCTACTATAGCTATATGAGGAACGGTGTTTACAAAATGTGTGTACACCGTTCCTCTATTTGTAGTAGGTATAGCATTTCTTTTAAAATAAGCTACTCTAGCTACATGAAGAACGGTGTATGCAAAATGTTTGTACAGCGTTCCTCTAACTGTAGTAGGTATAGCATTTTCTTTAAAATTAGCTACTCTAGCTATATGAGGAACGGTGTATACAAAATGTGTGTACACCGTTCCTCTAACTGTAGTAGGTAAGGAATTTCCTTTAAAAAAAGCTACTGTAGCTATATGAGGAACGGTGTATACAAAATGTGTCTACACCGTTCCTCTAACTGTAGTAGGTATAGAATTTCCTTTAAAATAAGCTACTCTAGCTATATGAGGAACGGTGTATACAAAATGTTTGTACACCGTTCCTCTATTTGTAGTAGGTATAGCATTTCGTTTAAAATAAGCTACTCTAGCTATATGAGGAACGGTGTATACAAAATGTGTGTACACCGTTCCTCTAACTGTAGTAGGTATAGAATTTCCTTTAAAAAAAGCTACTCTAGCTATATGAGGAACGGTGTATACAAAATGTGTCTACACCGTTCCTCTATCTCTAGTATGTATAGAATTTCCTTTAAAAAAAGCTACTCTAGCTATATGAGGAACGGTGTATACAAAATGTGTCTACACCGTTCCTCTAACTGTAGTAGGTATAGAATTTCCTTTAAAAAAAGCTACTCTAGCTATATGAGGAACGGTGTATACAAAATGTGTGTACACCGTTCCTCTAACTGTAGTAGGTATAGAATTTCCTTTAAAAAAAGCTACTGTAGCTACATGAAGAACGGTGTATGCAAAATGTGTGTACAGCGTTCCTCTAACTGTAGTAGGTATAGCATTTTCTTTAAAATTAGCTACTCTAGCTATATGAGGAACGGTGTATACAAAATGTGTGTACACCGTTCCTCTAACTTTAGTAGGTAAGGAATTTCCTTTAAAAAAAGCTGCTGTAGCTATATGAGGAACGGTGTATACAAAATGTGTCTACACCGTTCCTCTAACTGTAGTAGGTATAGAATTTCCTTTAAAATAAGCTACTCTAGCTATATGAGGAACGGTGTATACAAAATGTGTCTACACCGTTCCTCTAACTGTAGTAGGTATAGAATTTCCTTTAAAAAAAGCTACTCTAGCTATATGAGGAACGGTGTATACAAAATGTGTGTACACCGTTCCTCTAACTGTAGTAGGTATAGAATTTCCTTTAAAAAAAGCTACTGTAGCTATAGGAGGAACGGTGTATACAAAATGTGTGTACACCGTTCCTCTATTTGTAGTAGGTATAGCATTTCGTTTAAAATAAGCTACTCTAGCTATATGAGGAACGGTGTATACAAAATGTGTGTACACCGATCCTCTAACTGTAGTAGGTATAGAATTTCCTTTAAAAAAAGCTACTCTAGCTATACGAGGAACGGTGTATACAAAATGTGTCTACACCGTTCCTCTAACTGTAGTAGGTATAGAATTTCCTTTAAGAAAAGCTACTCTAGCTATGTGAGGAACGGTGTATACAAAATGTGTGTACACCGTTCCTCTAACTGTAGTAGGTATAGAATTTCCTTTAAAAAAAGATACTGTAGCTATATGAGGAACGGTGTATACAAAATGTGTCTACACCGTTCCTATAACTGTAGTAGGTATAGAATTTCCTTTAAAATAAGCTACTCTAGCAATATGAGGAACGGTGTATACAAAATGTGTGTACACCGTTCCTCTATTTGTAGTAGGTATAGCATTTCGTTTAAAATAAGCTACTCTAGCTATATGAGGAACGGTGTATACAAAATGTGTGTACACCGTTCCTCTAACTGTAGTAGGTATAGAATTTCCTTTAAAAAAAGCTACTCTAGCTATATGAGGAACGGTGTATACAAAATGTGTGTACACCGTTCCTCTAACTGTGGTAGGTATAGAATTTCCTTTAAAAAAAGCTACTCTAGCTATACGAGGATCGGTGTATACAAAATGTGTGTACACCGTTCCTCTAACTGTAGTAGGTATAGAATTTCCTTTAAAAAAAGCTACTCTAGCTATATGAGGAACGGTGTATACAAAATGTGTCTACACCGTTCCTCTACCTCTAGTAGGTATAGAATTTCCTTTAAAAAATGCTACTCTAGCTATATGAGGAACGGTGTATACAAAATGTGTCTACACCGTTCCTCTAACTCTAGTAGGTATAGAATTTCCTTTAAAAAAAGCTACTCTAGCTATATGAGGAACGGTGTATACAAAATGTGTGTACACCGTTCCTCTAACTGTAGTAGGTATAGAATTTCCTTTAAAAAAAGCTACTGTAGCTATATGAGGAACGGTGTATACAAAATGTGTCTACACCGTTCCTCTAACTGTAGTAGGTATAGAATTTCCTTTAAAATAAGCTACTCTAGCTATATGAGGAACGGTGTATACAAAATGTGTGTACACCGTTCCTCTATTTGTAGTAGGTATAGAATTTCCTTTAAAATAATCTACTCTAGCTATATGAGGAACGGTGTATACAAAATGTGTGTACACCGTTCCTCTATTTGTAGTAGGTATAGAATTTCCTTTAAAAAAAGCTACTCTAGCTATATGAGGAACGGTGTATACAAAATGTGTCTACACCGTTCCTCTAACTGTAGTAGGTATAGAATTTCCTTTAAAAAAAGCTACTCTAGCTATATGAGGAACGGTGTATACAAAATGTGTGTACACCGTTCCTCTAACTGTAGTAGGTATAGAATTTCCTTTAAAAAAAGCTACTGTAGCTATAGGAGGAACGGTGTATACAAAATGTGTCTACACCGTTCCTCTAACTGTAGTAGGTATAGAATTTCCTTTAAAATAAGCTACTGTAGCTATATGAGGAACGGTGTATACAAAATGTGTGTACACCGTTCCTCTATTTGTAGTAGGTATAGCATTTCGTTTAAAATAAGCTACTCTAGCTATATGAGGAACGGTGTATACAAAATGTGTGTACACCGTTCCTCTAACTGTAGTAGGTATAGAATTTCCTTTAAAAAAAGCTACTCTAGCTATATGAGGAACGGTGTATACAAAATGTGTCTACACAGTTCCTCTAACTGTAGTAGGTATAGAATTTCCTTTAAAAAAAGCTACTCTAGCTATATGAGGAACGGTGTATACAAAATGTGTGTACACCGTTCCTCTAACTGTAGTAGGTATAGAATTTCCTTTAAAAAAAGCTACTCTAGCTATATGAGGAACGGTGTATACAAAATGTGTGTACACCGTTCCTCTATTTGTAGTAGGTATAGCATTTCCTTTAAAATACGCTACTCTAGCTATATGAGGAACGGTGTATACAAAATTTGTGTACACCGTTCCTCTATTTGTAGAAGGTATAGCATTTCCTTTAAAATAGGCTACTCTAGCTATATGAAGAACGGTGTATGCAAAATGTGTGTACAGCGTTCCTCTAACTGTAGTAGGTATAGCATTTTCTTTAAAACTAGCTACTCTAGCTATATGAGGAACAGTGTATACAAAATGTGTGTACACCGTTCCTCTATTTGTAGTAGGTATAGCATTTTCTTTAAAATTAGCTACTCCAGCTATATGAGGAACATTGTATACAAAATGTGTGTACACCGTTCCTCTAACTGTAGCAGGTATAGGATTTCCTTTAAAAAAAGCTACTCTAGCTATATGAGGAACGGTTTACAAAAAATGTGTGTACACAGTTCCTCTAACTCTAGTAGGTATAGAATTTCGTCTAAAAAAAGCTACTCTAGCTATATGAGGAGCGGTGTATACAAAATGTGTGTACACCGTTCCTCTAACTGTAGTAGGTATAGCATTTCCTTTAAAATAAGCTACTCTACCTATATGAGGAACGGTGTAAACAAAATGTGTGCACACCGTTCCTCTAACTGTAGTAGGTATAGAGTTTCCTTTGAAAAAATCTACTCTACCTATATGAGGATCGGTGTATAGAAAATGTGTGTACACTTTTCCTCTAACTGTAGTAGGTATAGCATTTCTTGTAAAATAAGCTACTCTAGCTATATGAAGAACGGTGTATGCAAAATGTGTGTACAGCGTTCCTCTATCTGTAGTAGGTATAGCATTTTCTTTAAAATTAGCTACTCCAGCTATATGAGGAACATTGTATACAAAATGTGTGTACACCGTTCCTCTAACTGTAGCAGGTATAGGATTTCCCTTAAAAAAAGCTACTCTAGCTATATGAGGAACGGTTTATAAAAAATGTGTGTACAAAGTTCCTCTAACTCTAGTAGGTATAGAATTTCGTCTAAAAAAAGCTACTCTAGCTATATGAGGAACATTGTATACAAAATGTCTGTACACCGTTCCTATAACTGTAGTAGGTATAGAATTTCCTTTAAAATAAGCTACTCTAGCTATATGAGGAACGGTTTATAAAAAATGTGTGTACAAAGTTCCTCTAACTCTAGTAGGTATAGAATTTCGTCTAAAAAAAGCTACTCTAGCTATATGAGGAACGATGTATACAAAATGTGTGTACACCGTTCCTCTAACTGTAGTAGGTATAGCATTTCCTTTAAAATAAGCTACTCTACCTATATGAGGAACGGTGTATACAAAATGTGTGCACACCGTTCCTCTAACTGTAGTAGGTATAGAGTTTCCTTTGAAAAAAGCTACTCTACCTATATGAGGATCGGTGTATAGAAAATGTGTGTACACTTTTCCTCTAACTGTAGTAGGTATAGAATTTCCTTTAAAAAAAGCTACTATAGCTATATGAGGAACGGTGTTTACAAAATGTGTGTACACCGTTCCTCTATTTGTAGTAGGTATAGCATTTCTTTTAAAATAAGCTACTCTAGCTACATGAAGAACGGTGTATGCAAAATGTGTGTACAGCGTTCCTCTAACTGTAGTAGGTATAGCATTTTCTTTAAAATTAGCTACTCTACCTATATGAGGAACGGTGTATACAAAATGTGTGCACACCGTTCCTCTAACTGTAGTAAGTAAGGAATTTCCTTTGAAAAAATCTACTCTACCTATATGAGGATCGGTGTATACCAAATGTGTGTACACTTTTCCTCTAACTGTAGTAGGTATAGAATTTCGTCTAAAAAAAGCTACTCTAGCTATATGAGGAACGGTGTATACCAAATGTGTGTACACCGTTCCTCTAACTGTAGTAGGTATAGAATTTCCTTTAAAAAAAGCTACTATAGCTATATGAGGAACGGTGTTTACAAAATGTGTGTACACCGTTCCTCTATTTGTAGTAGGTATAGCATTTCTTTTAAAACAAGCTACTCTAGCTACATGAAGAACGGTGTATGCAAAATGTGTGTACAGCGTTCCTCTAACTGTAGTAGGTATAGCATTTTCTTTAAAATTAGCTACTCTAGCTATATGAGGAACGGTGTATACAAAATGTGTGTACACCGTTCCTCTAACTGTAGTAGGTAAGGAATTTCCTTTAAAAAAAGCTACTGTAGCTATATGAGGAACGGTGTATACAAAATGTGTCTACACCGTTCCTCTAACTGTAGTAGGTATAGAATTTCCTTTAAAATAAGCTACTCTAGCTATATGAGGAACGGTGTATACAAAATTTGTGTACACCGTTCCTCTATTTGTAGTAGGTATAGCATTTCGTTTAAAATAAGCTACTCTAGCTATATCAGGAACGGTGTATACAAAATGTGTGTACACCGTTCCTCTAACTGTAGTAGGTATAGAATTTCCTTTAAAAAAAGCTACTCTAGCTATATGAGGACCGGTGTATACAAAATGTGTCTACACCGTTCCTCTAACTCTAGTAGGTATAGAATTTCCTTTAAAAAAAGCTACTCTAGCTATATGAGGAACGGTGTATACAAAATGTGTCTACACCGTTCCTCTAACTGTAGTAGGTATAGAATTTCCTTTAAAAAAAGCTACTCTAGCTATATGAGGAACGGTGTATACAAAATGTGTGTACACCGTTCCTCTAACTGTAGTAGGTATAGAATTTCCTTTAAAAAAAGCTACTGTAGCTACATGAAGAACGGTGTATGCAAAATGTGTGTACAGCGTTCCTCTAACTGTAGTAGGTATAGCATTTTCTTTAAAATTAGCTACTCTAGCTATATGAGGAACGGTGTATACAAAATGTGTGTACACCGTTCCTCTAACTGTAGTAGGTAAGGAATTTCCTTTAAAAAAAGCTATTGTAGCTATATGAGGAACGGTGTATACAAAATGTGTCTACACCGTTCCTCTAACTGTAGTAGGTATAGAATTTCCTTTAAAATAAGCTACTCTAGTTATATGAGGAACGGTGTATACAAAATGTGTGTACACCGTTCCTCTATTTGTAGTAGGTATAGCATTTCGTTTAAAATAAGCTACTCTAGCTATATGAGGAACGGTGTATACAAAATGTGTGTACACCGTTCCTCTAACTGTAGTAGGTATAGAATTTCCTTTAAAAAAAGCTACTCTAGCTATATGAGGAACGGTGTATACAAAATGTGTGTACACCGTTCCTCTAACTGTAGTAGGTATAGAATTTCCTTTAAAAAAAGCTACTGTAGCTATATGAGGAACGGTGTATACAAAATGTGTCTACACCGTTCCTCTAACTGTAGTAGGTATAGAATTTCCTTTAAAATAAGCTACTCTAGCTATATGAGGAACGGTGTATACAAAATGTGTGTACACCGTTCCTCTAACTCTAGTAGGTATAGAATTTCCTTTAAAAAAAGCTACTCTAGCTATATGAGGAACGGTGTATACAAAATGTGTCTACACAGTTCCTCTAACTGTAGTAGGTATAGAATTTCCTTTAAAAAAAGCTACTCTAGCTATATGAGGAACGGTGTATACAAAATGTGTGTACACCGTTCCTCTATTTGTAGTAGGTATAGCATTTCCTTTAAAATACGCTACTCTAGCTATATGAGGAACGGTGTATACAAAATGTGTATACACCGTTCCTCTATTTGTAGTAGGTATAGCATTTCCTTTAAAATAGGCTACTCTAGCTATATGAAGAACGGTGTATGCAAAATGTGTGTACACCGTTCCTCTAACTGTAGTAGGTATAGCATTTCCTTTAAAATAAGCTACTCTAGCTATATGAGGAACGGTGTATACAAAATGTGTGTACACCGTTCCTCTATTTGTAGTAGGTATAGCATTTCGTTTAAAATAAGCTACTCTAGCTATATGAGGAACGGTGTATACAAAATGTGTGTACACCGTTCCTCTAACTGTAGTAGGTATAGAATTTCCTTTAAAAAAAGCTACTCTAGCTATATGAGGAACGGTGTATACAAAATGTGTCTACACAGTTCCTCTAACTGTAGTAGGTATAGAATTTCCTTTAAAAAAAGCTACTCTAGCTATATGAGGAACGATGTATACAAAATGTGTGTACACCGTTCCTCTATTTGTAGTAGGTATAGCATTTCCTTTAAAATACGCTACTCTAGCTATATGAGGAACGGTGTATACAAAATGTGTGTACACCGTTCCTCTAACTGTAGTAGGTATAGAATTTCCTTGAAAAAAAGCTACTGTAGCTATATGAGGAACGGTGTTTACAAAATGTGTGTACACCGTTCCTCTAACTGTAGTAGGTATAGAATTTCCTTTAAAAAAAGCTACTGTAGCTATATGAGGAACGGTGTTTACAAAATGTGTGTACACCGTTCCTCTATTTGTAGTAGGTATAGCATTTCTTTTAAAATAAGCTACTCTAGCTACATGAAGAACGGTGTATGCAAAATGTGTGTACAGCGTTCCTCTAACTGTAGTAGGTATAGCATTTTCTTTAAAATTAGCTACTCTAGCTATATGAGGAACGGTGTATACAAAATGTGTGTACACCGTTCCTCTAACTGTAGTAGGTATAGAATTTCCTTTAAAAAAAGCTACTGTAGCTATATGAGGAACGGTGTATACAAAATGTGTCTACACCGTTCCTCTAACTGTAGTAGGTATAGAATTTCCTTTAAAATAAGCTACTCTAGCTATATGAGGAACGGTGTATACAAAATGTGTGTACACCGTTCCTCTATTTGTAGTAGGTATAGCATTTCGTTTAAAATAAGCTACTCTAGCTATATGAGGAACGGTGTATACAAAATGTGTGTACACCGTTCCTCTAACTGTAGTAGGTATAGAATTTCCTTTAAAATAAGCTACTCTACCTATATGAGGAACGGTGTATACAAAATGTGTGCACACCGTTCCTCTAATTGTAGTAGGTATAGAGTTTCCTTTGAAAAAAGCTACTCTAGCTATATGAGGATCGGTGTATAGAAAATGTGTGTACACTTTTCCTCTAACTGTAGTAGGTATAGCATTTCCTTTAAAATAAGCTACTCTACCTATATGAGGAACGGTGTATACAAAATGTGTGTACACTGTTCCCCTAACTGTAGTAGGTATAGAATTTCCTTTAAAAAAAGCTACTGTAGCTATATGTGGAACGGTGTATACAAAATGTGTCTACACCGTTCCTCTAACTGTAGTAGGTATAGAATTTCCTTTAAAATAAGCTACTCTAGCTATATGAGGAACGGTGTATACAAAATGTGTGTACACCGTTCCTCTAACTCTAGTAGGTATAGAATTTCCTTTAAAAAAGCTACTGTAGCTATATGTGGAACGGTGTTTACAAAATGTGTGTACATCGTTCCTCTATTTGTAGTAGGTATAGCATTTCTTTTAAAATAAGCTACTCTAGCTACATGAAGAACGGTGTATGCAAAATGTGTGTACAGCGTTCCTCTAACTGTAGTAGGTATAGCATTTTCTTTAAAATTAGCTACTCTAGCTATATGGGAATTATGCAATTACAGGGAATTATGCAATGGCGGCCGCAGCGTGCCTCTCTCGTGAAGAAATCGCTGCTTTGCACGATAACGTCGAAGGCACGAAGGAAGATAATGTTATTTCCGAATCAGGAATAATGTTAAGCTGCAAAGACATCGAAGAATTGATCCTTTTGGAATTATACAAAGCCGAGGAGCATAAACAGCGAGAAAGTTCAACACAAAGCTCGACACAACTCTGTCGAGCACTTCGAAAGTCACATGGCCTAACCGAGGAAACGGTTCAAATTCAGCTCAAGTGTATGCTTGACTCCGGAAAAGTTACAAAGGATATGTACAGAGGACGTGAATCATTGAAGATAGCCCCAGAACTAAAGGGAGAAATAGCTGAATTATATCGAATAACAACAATGAACGACAATGGTGAAGGTTTGAAGCGAAGGTCATACAGGGATGAGGAAATTTTATCAAAATATCGCAGTGACTTGGTCATAGAATCGCTTAGAAATGAGAGCAGTAAAGAAATGGAGAAAAAAGAGAGCATAGAGGTTGTGTCTGATGCAGAATCTGTGAGCAGTAGTGATTCATCTGTTGATAGTGCCCTGGCTGACAGTGCTCTTGAAAGACTCTCAATTGTAGAAGGGAAAGTGGAAAAGTTAATTGCTCTGGAAGTACAAGTACAGAGGCTTACAAATCAAATTGCCACAGTAGACACGGAAAAAAATGAAAAAACAAGTTTTTTAGAAAATGAAAATAAGCGATTGAATGATGAAAATCTGCTTCTAAAAAAAGAAAACCTTAAATTACAGGATCATATTTTAAAAATTAGAAAGAGAAAAGCAACAAAAAGAAAATTGCTTAACACAGGGTGATTCAGTCCAGAGGTTAATTTCTTCATCCAAGCAAATCAAAACAAACCAAAGCGACAGCAACAACAGCAACAACAACGCATTTCTATCTCAAGAACAAATTTCAAGGAAAAACAGCAGCACTGAAAGCTTGTGGCAAAAACCAAAGAAGGTAGCCAAGGCTCCAAAGAGAATTCCAACAAAGGAGGACTCTTTGACCAGAAATCGCTTTGGGATTCTTTCCGACATGCAGGACGCATTTGATATTGAGAATGAGGATAGACAAGAAACTCCTGTGCCACCTGGGACTAACTATTTTAGATACAAGGGAAACGAATGGGGATGTAAAGTTCCAGAAATCTATGAGGGCGCCAATGAGAGAATTGTAAAACTTCCAAATGTCCACAGAGAAAGGGCAGCCCTGATTGAAACAACGGAAAACCCCGACAAAGAAAGTTCGGATATCACGGGGAAAGAAAGATTTTTAAGCCAGAATAATTCAAGGTTGATTCCAACTGGGGATAATGGTTTCTCAAAAATTTCTCAGAAAGCAACAGGTAACATACCAACTAATGATGCTGTCCCTACAGAGCAAATTGAAAGGAGGAGACGAAGAAATGTTTACCCTGGGGAACACAGCTATGCTGAAGCTGTTCAAAATGAACCACCTGCTAGTCGCTTCAAAGCAACGACAAACAGGGCAAATCAGAAACGTGACAGTCAGCGAAAGCCAAGTGTTACGATAATCAGTGACTCTATGCTACGAAGAGTTAACAGGCAGGATATTAACAACGAAGTTCCAGATCTCCAATGTCACATAAAGTGTTTCTCTGGAGCAGAAGTCGAACACATGAAGTCTTATATGCAGCCTACAATAGATATGAAGCCGGCTGGTTTAATTATCATGTGCGGAACTAACAACTTAAAAACAGATACCAGTGAACAAATTGCTGAAGGAATCATCGACCTTGCTGTGCATGCATCACATGCCATAGAATACGTCGCTGTATCCAGCATTGTTATGAGAACGGATTCGTCATATTTGGATAACAAAAGGAAGCAAGTCAACGCACTATTGGAAACAAATTTGAAGCACCTTGGTGTTCCTTTCATTAAACACGATAATATAAATGAAAGTCACTTGGATCGATGGGGTCTCCATCCAAACTTTTCTGGTAGACATATTCTGGCAAGTAATTATATTGATTTTCTAAATTCAGAATGACTCTCGTCGGTTAAAGCAGTAGATGAAATTGATACTAGTAAGTCGGATAATCGTGGCAATGGAGGGGCCTCTGAGACCGTCTCTTCTCCACTGCAGTGTGCTCCCCCCACAGCCTCTCAAACTGAGCCAGCTATTAGAAAAGTTACCACTCTTGGGCATAGAAAGGGAATGACTATTGCAACTTTAAATGTTAATAGTCTTTTACGTCATATTGATGAGATACGGATGCTAGTAAAAGAATTAGGAATTCACATTCTGGCTATAAATGAGACAAAGCTTGATAATACTATTGATGATAACTTAGTTAATATTGATGGGTTTACAATCAAAAGGCGTGACCGTGACCGTAATGGGGGCGGTGTTGCAGTTTATCTTAAGGATACTTTGTTAGACAAATTTACTGTGAGGGAGGACGTTCCAAAGTCATTTCTTGAGCTTTTATGCATTGAAATTAAACCTGTTCTGGCTGCTCCCTTTTTGGTTATGGCTTGGTATCGACCTCCAAATGCAACTGCTGATACTTTTGATTATTTGGAGGAATCTTTACAATTCCTTGACAGGGAAGATAAAGAAATTATTCTTCTAGGCGATACAAACTGTGATATTTCTGCAATATACTCCAAAACAGGGCATGTTACTTTAAACGACATTCCAGCTCATTCCTCACAGCTACTGGAAATTTATAACCTGTTTGGCTTACACCAGTTAATTAAAAGCCCTTCTCGTGAAACTCTGACTTCTACCACACTAATAGATCACATAGCTACGACAAATGAATCTAACATAGTAACTTCGGGCGTGCATAAAACGTCCCTCAGTGATCATTACTTGATCTACTGTGTTACGAAATTTCGGGGTGCCTCCAAGAAACAGCATAAATATATTTCTACTAGGCAAATGAAGAACTTCGATCAAACCAAATTTGTTAATGATCTGCTAGAGGTAGACTGGAATGGTATTGTGCAGAACACTGACGACATAGATGTGGTCATAAATAACTGGACCAGCATATTCTCTCTTATTCTTGAAAGACATGCCCCGATACGTGAAAGACGCGTTTCTGAAAAATTTTGCCCTTGGTTGACAAGCGACCTCAAGGTTATGTGCAAAGCAAGGGATAAGTTAAAGAAACAAGCCATTCGCTCAAAATCTGAAGTATTGATGCAATCTTACAGGCATATACGTAATAAAGTTAACAAAATGAATGAAGAGCTTAAGCGTCACTATTTCACTCATAAAATTGCTTCTTGTGAGGGTGACTTAAAACGAACATGGCAAACTATCAATAATGTCCTAAACAAGAAATCTAAAACTACTAACATTGCATCGCTAAATATTGATGGAAAACACATCTCAACGAATGCTGACATTGCAGAATCTATGAATAGTTTCTTCTGCACTATTGGAGAGACTCTCAGTGATAAGATTGCCCAAACAAGAAATCCTCTACTTGAGAATGACTACGAGGTGAATACACAAAAAACTAATTTTCAGTTTCATGTTATTGACGAGCTGCAGCTAGGAAAAGTATTTGGCAAATTGAAAACCTCAAAAGGAAGTGGTACTGACGGTATTGCTAGCTGCTTTCTGAAGATGGCACTTCCAGTGATCTCGGAATCACTATGTGACATATTCAATTTTTCAATTGCTACTGGCTGTTTTCCAGATAGCTGGAAAATCGCTAGAGTAGCTCCCATTTTTAAAAGCGGTCAACCTGACGACCGATCTAACTACAGACCTATGTCTGTGCTCCCTGTTATTGCCAGGGTCTTTGAGAAGCTTATTTATAACCAACTGTACGATTACTTGGATAAAAACAAACTTCTGTTTCTAAATCAGTCTGGCTTTAGAGCTCTTCATTCTGCTGTCACTTGCCTTCTTAATAACACAGATGACTGGTATGTGAACATGGACAATGGTAGATATACCGCTAATATTTTTATTGATCTCAAAAAGGCATTTGATACCGTAGATCATGATATTTTACTTGCAAAATTGCGAAAGTATGGTGTTGATAATCTAGCATTTGCTTGGTTCTCATCCTATTTAATAAACAGAAAGCAATATTGCAGAGTTAATGGGGTTTCTTCAAAAACCGAAGACATCAAATGTGGTGTCCCACAGGGCTCCTGCCTCGGTCCTCTTTTGTTTCTGATCTATATCAATGACCTTCCTTTTTCTCTTAAGAAAGGTAAAGTGACGATGTACGCAGATGATACTAGTATTTCCTACTCTTCTAAGAATATGGAAGATATCAATCAAACGCTAAGTAGTGAACTGGGCCATTTGAAGCAATGGCTACAAGGCAATAAACTTTCTTTAAATGTCCTCAAAACCCAAGCTCTAGTTGTGGGTTCCAAACCCAACATTAAGAAAATTACTTAAAATGTTGTTGATACTCCGCAGTTTCTCATTGGTGACGCTCAAGTTGAAAATGTAGACCAGACAAAATATCTTGGAGTAATAATCGACAAGAACCTAAACTGGGCCGAGCATATCAAGAGTGTCCGTACTAAAGTTTCTCGTGGAATAGGGTTTCTGAAATATTCCAGAAAGTTTTTACCTCGAAATACCCTGAGTAAGATGTATAGGGGGATCGTAGAGCCTCATTTTCGATACTGCTGTTCCGTATGGGGCAGCTGTGGGGTGACCAGACTGCAGACCCTTCAAAAGCTGCAGAATCGAGCAGCTAGGATTGTTGCGAGAAGTAACTTTGATTCATCTGCCAAGCCATTAATACACAATCTAAAATGGCCAACCATAAGTGATATCATAAGAAGTGAAACTGCCACAATCATGTACAAATCGCTAAATGGTCTTGCTCCGGAATATCTTTCCAAAAGGTTCGTCAAGAATTCTACTCGAAATATCAGGCAACTGCGAAATACTGAAACTGATCTTATGTTGCCTTTGAGGAAAACAAGCAATGGGCAAAGAGGTATATCCTTTCGTGGATCTAAACTATGGAATCAGCTTGATTATGACACAAAAATGCACTCTCCCTTGCCACGTTTAAAAGAAGATTAAAAGAACATTGATATTTGCATTTAGTTTATTTTTATTTTTTATTTTTCAATTGATTGCCACGGCCCCCTGAAAAGCAGTCCTTTAGGACTGACGGGGCTACCGTGTTTAAAAAAGTAAAAATACAAATACAAATTAGGAACGGTGTATACAAAATGTGTGTACACCGTTACTCTAACTGTAGTAGGTATAGAATTTCCTTTAAAAAAAGCTACTATAGCTATATGAGGAACGGTGTATATAAAAATTTTTTGAACACCGTTCCTCTAATTTTAGTAGGTATAGCATTTCCTTTAGAAAAAGCTACTCTAGCTATATGAGGAACAGTGTATACAAAATGTGTGTACACCGTTCCTCTAACTGTATTAGGTATGGAAATTCCTTTAAAAAAAGGTGCTCTAGCTATATGAGGAACGGTGTATACAAAATGTGTCTACACCGTTTCTCTAACTGTAGTAGGTATAGAATTTCCTTTAAAAAAAGCTACTCTAGCTATATGAGGAACGTTGTATACAAAATGTGTCTACACCGTTTCTCTAACTGTAGTAGGTATAGAATTTCCTTTAAAAAAAGCTACTCTAGCTATATGAGGAACGTTGTATACAAAATGTGTGTACACCGTTCCTCTAACTGTATTAGGTATAGCATTTCTTTTAAAAAAAGCTACTCTAGCTATATGAGGAACGCTGTCTAGTAGGTATAGAATTTCCTTTAAAATAAGCTACTCTAGCTATATGAGGATCGGTGTATACAAAATGTGTGTACACCGTTCCTCTAACTGTAATAGGTATAGAATTTCCTTTAAAAAAAGCTACTCTAGCTATATGAGGAACTGTGTATACAAATTGTGTGTACAGCGTTCCTCTAAGTGTATTAGGTATAGGATTTCCTTTAAAATAAGCGACTCTCGCTATATGAGGAACGGTGTATAAAAATGTATGTACACCGTTCCTCTACATGTTGTAGGTGTAGAATTTCCTTTAAAAAAAGCTACTCTAGCTATATGAGGAACGGTGTATACAAAATGTGTGTACACCGTTCCTCTAACTGTAGTAGGTATAGAATTTCCTTTAAAATAAGCTACTCTAGCTATATGAGGAACGGTATAAAAAATGTGTGTACACCGTTCCTCTAACTGTAGTAGGTATAGGATTTCCTTTAAAAAAAGCTACTCTAGCTATATGAGGAACGGTGTATACAAAATGTGTGTACACCGTTCCTCTAACTGTAGTAGGTATAGAATTTCTTTTAAACTAAGCGACTCTAGCTATATGAGGAACTGTGTATACAAAACGTCTGTACACCGTTCCTCTAACTGTAGTAGGTATAGAATTTCCTTTAAATAAAGCTACTCTAGCTATATGAGGAACTGTGTATACAAAATGTTTGTACACCGTTCCTCTAACTGTAGTAGGTACAGAATTTCCTTTAAAAAAAGCTACTCTAGCTATGTGAGGAACGGTGTATACAAAATGTTTGTACACCGTTACTCTAACTATAGTAGGTATAGAATTTCCTTTAAAAAAAGCTACTCTAGCTATATGAGAAACGGTGTATAAAAAATGTGTGTACACCGTTCCTATAACAATAGTAGGTATAGCATTTCCTATAAAATAAGCTACTCTATCTATATGAGGAACGGTGTATACAAAATGTGTGTACACAGTTCCTCTAACTGTAGTAGGTATAGAATTTCCTTTAAAAAAAGCTACTGTAGCTATATGAGGAACGGTTTATACAAAATGTGTGTACACCGTTCCTCTAACTGTAGTAGGTATAGCATTTACTTTAGAAAAAGCTACTCTAGCTATATGAGGAACGGTGTATACAAAATGTGTGTACACCGTTCCTTTAACTGTAGTAGGTATAGAATTTCCTTTAAAAAAAGCTACTCTAACTATGTGAGGAACGGTGTATACAAAATGTTTGTACACCGTTCCTCTAATTGTAGTAGGAATAGAATTTCCATCCAAAAAAGCTACTCTAGCTATATGAGGAACGGTGTATACAAAATGTGTTTACACAGTTCCTCTAACTGTAGTAGGTATAGAATTTCCTTTAAAAAAAGCTACTCTAGCTATGTGAGGAACGGTGTATACAAAATGTTTGTACACCGTTACTCTAACTATAGTAGGTATAGAATTTCCTTTAAAAAAAGCTACTCTAGCTATATGAGAAACGGTGTATAAAAAATGTGTGTACACCGTTCCTATAACAATAGTAGGTATAGCATTTCCTATAAAATAAGCTACTCTATCTATATGAGGAACGGTGTATACAAAATGTGTGTACACAGTTCCTCTAACTGTAGTAGGTATAGAATTTCCTTTAAAAAAAGCTACTGTAGCTATATGAGGAACGGTTTATACAAAATGTGTGTACACCGTTCCTCTAACTGTAGTAGGTATAGCATTTACTTTAGAAAAAGCTACTCTAGCTATATGAGGAACGGTGTATACAAAATGTGTGTACACCGTTCCTTTAACTGTAGTAGGTATAGAATTTCCTTTAAAAAAAGCTACTCTAGCTATACGAGGAACGGTGTATACAAAATGTGTGTACAACGTTCCTCTAACTATAGTAGGTATAGAATTTCCTTTGAAAAAGATACTCAAGCTATATGAGGAACGGTGTATACAAAATGTGTATACACCGTTCCCCTAACTGTAGTAGGTATAGAATTTCCTTGAAAACAAGCTACTCTAGCTATATGAGGAACGGTGTATACAATATGTGTGTACACCGTTCCCCTAACTGTAGTAGGTATAGAATTTCCTTCAAAAAAAGCTACTCTAGCTATGTGAGGAACGGTGTATACAAAATGTGTGTACACCGTTCCTCTAACTGTAGTAGGTATAGCATTTCCTTTAAAATAAGCTACTCTAGCTACATGAGGAACGGTGTATACAAAATGTGTGTACTTCGTTCCTCTAAGTGTAGTAGGTATAGAATTTCCTTTAAAATAAGCTACTCTAGCTATATGAGGAACGGTGTATACAAAATGTGTGTACTTCGTTCCTCTAAGTGTAGTAGGTATAGAATTTCCTTTAAAATAAGCTACTCTAGCTATATGAGGAACGGTGTATACAAAATGTGTGTACTTCGTTCCTCTAAGTGTAGTAGGTATAGAATTTCCTTTAAAATAAGCTACTCTAGCTATATGAGGAACGGTGTATACAAAATGTGTGTACTTCGTTCCTCTAAGTGTAGTAGGTATAGAATTTCCTTTAAAATAAGCTACTCTAGCTATATGAGGAACGGTGTATACAAAATGTGTGTACACCGTTCCTCTAACTGTAGTAGGTATAGAATTTCCTTTAAAAAAAGCTACTCTAGCTATATGAGGAACGGTGTATACAAAATGTGTCCACACCGTTCCTCTAACTGTAGTAGGTATAGCATTTCCGTTCAAATAAGCTACTCGAGTAACGGTGTATACAAAATGTGTGTACACCGTTCCACTAACTGAAGTAGGTATAGAATTTCCTTTAAAAAAAGCTACTCTAGCTATATGAGGAACGGTTTATACAAAATGTGTGTACACCGTTCCTCTAACTGTAGTAGGTATGGAAATTCCTTTAAAAAAAGCTGCTCTAGCTATATGAGGAACGGTGTATACAAAATGTGTCTATACCGTTCCTCTAACTGTAGTAGGTATAGAATTTCCTTTAAAAAAAGCTACTCTAGCTATATGAGGAACGGTGTATACAAAATCTGATCAATAAACGTTCGAAGACAACTAATATTACTTCGTTGAGAGTTGACGATGAGACGATCACTAAGCCCGACTTGATAGCAGAATCGATGAACAAGTACTTTTGTAGTGTAGGGGAACAGCTTAGTAAGAAAATTCCTAAAAAGATGAACTCGTTTATAAGTAGTCAGATTCTTGCTCCTGAGAGTAATTTTTAGTTTTTCGCCTGTAAATGCTGAGGATCTTACCAAAGCCATGTCGAAATTCAAGTCATCTCAAGGCTTTGGTATGGACAACATATCTAGTTTCTTTCTTAAGAAAAGTATGCCCATATTAGCGAACGGACTGTGCCAAATATTCAACATGTCCTTGTCTACAGGGAAATTCCCTGACAGCTGGAAAGTTGCTAGGGTGGCTCCTATCTACAAGGATGGCTCATCAAGTGAAAACTCAAATTACAGACCAATTTCGGTATTACCTGTTGTGTCTCGACTCTTTGAGAAACTTATGTATGACCAGCTGTACACGTATCTTAGTAATAATCACCTACTCTTCACTGGGCAATCAGGGTTTCGACGGTTTCATTCAGTATTAACTAGCTTATTAAAGTGCAGTAATGACTGGTATCTCAATTTAGACAAAGGGCATTATACGTCAGTAACTTGTATTGACCTCAAAAAGGCCTTCGACACTGTTGATCATCAAATTCTCTTGCAAAAATTAAGAGTGTATGGTCTCGCTGGTAAAGAGATCAGCTGGTTTCAGTCTTATCTAGACAATCGCAAACAATGCTGTAAGGTGAATGGACATATGTCGAAACTAGAGAACATTCATTTCGGGGTTCCTCAGGGATCTTGCTTAGGTCCCTTACTTTTCTTGATCTATATCAACGATTTACCCTTGGCACTCGATTCTTCAAACGTTAATATGTACGCAGATGATACAAACATCTACTACTCCTCGAAATCTATTTCCTCAATCAACAATGCAGTTAACAATGACCTACAGTCTCTTAAGTCATGGCTGGATGAGAACAAATTATCTCTTAACGTTGCTAAAACACAAAGTATTTTGATAGGTAGTAGGTACAAAATTAGAGCGGTTGAGCAACCTGACAACCAAAAACCATCCCTCCATATTGGAGACGAAGCAATCTCTATCATAACCAGCACAAAATATTTGGGTGTCCAGGTCGACCAATTTCTTAACTGGGATGAACATTTAGTGACTATAACAAAAAAGGTTTCCCGCAGTCTAGGAATGCTGCGTTATGCTAAAAGATACCTCCCTTTAGTAACTGTACAAGCGATGTACAAAAGCCTTATTGAGCCGCACTTCCGATACTGCTGTCCCGTCTGGGGAGCTGCAGGTATTACAGCTCTAAAGAAGCTACAGAAATTACAAAACCGGGCAGCGAGGATAGTTACAAACAGTCCTTATGACGCCCATTCCCAACCTTTAATACAAAAACTTGGGTGGCCTACTATTAAGGAGCTAATTGAGTCAGAAACTGCTAAGGTTGTTTACAAGGCTCTCCACAATGAGGCTCCCGATTACATAAAAGGGCTATTTCATAGGCTGTCTGATACTAAAAGTAGGGTGCTACGCAATTCCAATACAGATCTTCATACTCCTCTGTTCAAAACGTCCTCAGGACAGAAAAGCTTCGAATTTAGGGGAGCACGTATTTGGAACAACCTTAGCAATGAGGCAAAACGAGCAAACACATTTTTGGCTTTCAAGCACAAATTATGAAAAACAGGCCCTATTATAACGCCACTTTGGCAGCATGTAACAGTTTCCTTTCAAATTTTAATTTTCTATTCATTAACGTATTTTTAGGGTCTATTTATTTATTTATTGCTTATGTAACTATTGTAATTAGGTTTTTAACAGGGCAGTTTGTAAATCAATTGTTATTGTAGAATTTACCCTGTATAAATAATTTAAAATGAAATGAAATGAAATGAAAATGTTTGTACACCGTTCCTCTAACTATAGCAGGTATAGAATTTCCTTTAAAAAAAGCTACTCTAGCTATATAAGGAACGGTGTATACAAAATGTGTGTAAACCGTTCCTCTAACTGTAGTAGGTATATATAGCATTTTCTTTAAAATAAGCGACTCTAGCTATATGAGGAACGGTGTATACAAAATGTGTGTACACCGTTCCTATAACTGTAGTAGGTATAGAATTTCCTTTAAAATAAGCGACTCTAGCTATATGAGGAACGGTGTATACAAAATGTGTGTAAACCGTTCCTCTAACTGTAGTAGGTATAGCATTTTCTTTAAAATAAGCGACTCTAGCTATAAGAGGAACGGTGTATACAAAATGTGTGTACACCGTTCCTATAACTGTAGTAGGTATAGAATTTCCTTTAAAAAAAAGCTACTCTAGCTATAAGAGGAACGGTGTATACAAAATGTGTGTACACCGTTCCTATAACTGTAGTAGGTATAGAATTTCCTTTAAAAAAAAGCTACTCTAGCTATATGAGGAACGGTGCATACAAAATGTGTGTACACCGTTCCACTAACTGAAGTAGGTATAGAATTTCCTTTAAAAAAAGCTACTCTAGCTATATGAGGATCGGTTTATACAAAATGTGTGTACACCGTTCCTCTAACTGTAGTAGGTATAGAATTTCCTTTAAAATAAGCTACTCTAGCTATATGAGGAACGGTGTATACAAAATGTCTGTACACCGTTCCTTTAACTGTAGTAGGTATAGAATTTCCTTTAAAAAAAGCTACTCTAGCTATATGAGGAACGGTGTATACAAAATGTGTGTAAACCGTTCCTCTAACTGTAGTAGGTATAGAATTTCCTTTAAAAAAAGCTACTCTAGCTATATGAGGAACGGTGTATACAAAATGTGTGTAAACCGTTCCTCTAACTGAAGTAGGTATAGAATTTCCTTTAAAAAAAGCTACTCTAGCTATATGATTAATGGTGTATACAAAATGTGTGTACACCGTTCCTCTAACTGTAGTAGGTATAGAATTCCCTTTAAAATAAGCGACTCTAGCTATATGGGGAACGGTGTATACAAAATGTTTGTAAACCGTTCCTCTAAGTGTAGTAGGCATAGAATTTCCTTTAAAAAAAGCTACTTTAGCTATATGAGGAACGGTGTATACAAAATGTGTGAACATCGTTCCTCTTACTGTAGTAGGTATAGAATTTTTTTTCTATATTCCAATAAAAATTTACAATATATGTTACAAGCTACACTACACTACCTACAGAAATACTCTACAATATAAGCTACACTACACTACTTTGGTAAATGACTCCACAATACTACTATAACGATACCCCGAGGAGCAAAAGACAATGTCTACCCCGAGGCCATTAAACATAAATATATATATATAGAGGATTAGAAAAACAAGACAAGAGAATTACGTGAAGAAAGAGAACAACAAAGAGAACTACATGCAATCTACCCATAAGTTTTTGATAAACGAGGGAAGGTGGTGGAACGTAACGAGGTTTGCAATTGTCTCAATCAAATCGACCAGTTTTATGGATATACTGCAAGGTTAATTGCAATATATCTCTATTAAGGTCATTAGAAAGACCTTTATCGCCATACAATAAAGCTCGGTAAGAAACTTGTTTGAAGAGTCAATGTATCCATATTGTCGCAGAAGTGAAAAAACTCCAGCGAGAAGATCTCGTCGTTCTTTGTCAAAGGAAGTGTAATGCAACAAAAAGTGTTCAGTATCCTCGACACTTGGAGGAAAACAAAGAGTGACCTGGTAGTTTTTCTATGGGGAGACTTTTCTATCAATACACAGAAACACCCTATTGTTGCACGCCACTGATTGATTTCAACCAGCATCATCGTGAAGAGTTCTTCTCACTGGTCCTAAGAGGCAAGAGGTCACAATCCAACCACCTTTACAAGGTCCTACGTAGATTATGCAATTTGTCAAAAAAATTAAAAACTCATGAAAAAACAAAGTGAAATTACAAAAGACTAACATTAACACAAAAACACAAAAATTAAACATTTTAAAGAGTTTTTGATCACGCATGATCTAAGGAATCGTCTTGGGACTGCTGTGAGGCTGCACAACCGTTTTTGCATGAGCAAAACATTTCTATTTGCCAAAATTCGAAGTATTTTACACCAAAGAACCAGTGTGCAGCAGTGTTATTTCTCTATTTCATATTGTAGAACAAACGTTGTTTACTAAACTCTAAAACTGTGTGTTCAGAAATGTGTTCAAAACAGAATTTTGATGCGTGTTCGTTTAGCTCCTTAGAATTAGCCGCTGCGGATGCAGTCAAACAAAGGACCGGCCGCCACCACCACTCCCAGAGCCCGCGCGGCAAATAAATTTACCGCTCAGAACCCGATAAACAGCAACAACCAACCGATCCCCCGCCCACCGCATCCGCATTGAAATAAACGTTAAAAAATGAACATATTGGGTTATCTATACCGTAAAACAATACGAAATTCAAGAAAACGACCGTAGTTTTAAATAATTTTTGGATTTTTATCAAGGGAAAAAGAAAAATTTGTTTCAAGAACGCTCATAAAATACAACATAACACCAAACAAGTCACTCGCTATCGAGTTTCTTCACAACACGAGACAGCCGTTTTTGACCGCCGTTTTTGACCGAGGGGCCTACCACTCCCGCAGAATACCAGGCAAAACCTTCTTTTAAGATACCAAAAGAAAATGAAATAAACTAGTTTTACAACAAAATGGTATTGCAACAAAATAGGCAACAAAATGGTTTTGGAGAATTTCTCGGTTATCTGGGGAAAAACAAAGAAATCCTGTAAAAACAGATAAAGCAATGCACAAGAGTTCACTTGGGCATTTTATGGAGTGATTTGCCCCTCAGTCGACAACACAAAACAAACATTATTTTAACCAATTTGTCCAAAAATAACAGTTAACATCACGTTAAACAAGTCACTCACTATCCTCTGAACACTCTTCATCCTTGTCAGCATTCTCTGGGTATAGGATTTGCAACAAATCTTCTTCGGACTCAAAGTAATGGTATTTGTCCTCCATTTTCAAACATGTGCGGAAGTTGACATCCGCGAAAGCAAAACCGTTCTCTTCCTCGATTTCCTTTAATATGTCATTTGCCCTGTCGATCAACTTTAACCTATTCCTTGTAACATCCAGATGAATCTTGTACTTTTGTGAATTCTTCCTGGCCCGATAAACTGCCGTTCTGTGGCGCCACGTAGTAAACCTGACGATCATCGGACGGTAGCGCTTTCCATTCTTTTCTGTAAATTTACCGATTCTGTGGGCTCTGTCGAAGACGAGATCGGGGACATCAACATTCAGTTCTTTAAAGACCTCCTTGACTTTTTCAAGACACTTGTCACCCGATTCATTGGCACCACCACGCTCTACCTCAATCCAATTAATACGGAAGCAGAGCCTCCGTTGGTATTGCTCAATTTCGTCTGGACCTCTCTCTAACCGATCCATATACTTTTGCATTACAACGGCATTTGCTTCCAGCATTGCAATTCTCCATTCTTGCGTTACAATCGTGGCTTGCAAGTTCTCTATACATGCTTTGGTGGCGAGATCTTTCTTCAGATCTGACATTTTCTTATCTAAAATGTTCTCAAACCACTCTTCGGTCAAGGGAGCGTTTGTTTGCTCCTCGTGTTGTTCCACTAAGGCTGCGTTCGTCTCCTCTTGGCCTGCAGCACCTTTTTTCGCTCTTTTTGTTCCACGAGACATGTCTGATAATATTTAAGGTGCAACTTTTAAATAAAAACTTTTCATTTCATCAGCATTTTTCAATTTGAATGTTTCCCAGCTCACAGCAAAAGCGAGCCTAACGTGCGTCCGCTCTCCAGCTAGCCATGCGCAAAAAAGGTATATTATAGAAATTCCTTTAAAATAAGCTACTCTAAGTATACATATGAGGAACGGTGTATACAAAATTTGTGTACACCGTTCCTCTAACTTTAGTAGGTATAGCATTTCCTTTAGAAAAAGCTACTCTAGCTATATGAGAAACAGTGTTTACAAAATATGTGTAAACCGTTCCTCTAACTGTAGTAGTTTTGAATTTCCTTTAAAAAAGGTACTCTAGCTATATGAGGAACGGTGTATACAAAATGTGTGTACACCGTTCCTCTAACTGTAGTAGGTATAGCATTTCCTTGAAAATAAGCTACTCTAGCTATATGAGGAAAGGTTTATACAAAATATGTGTACACCGTTCCTCTAACTGTAGTATGTATAGAAGTGTCATTAAAATGAGCTACTCTAGCTATATGAGGAACGGTGTATATAAAAATTTTTTGAACACCATTCCTCTAATTTTAGTAGGTATAGCATTTCCTTTAGAAAAAGCTACTCTAGCTATATGAGGAACAGTGTATACAAAATGTGTGTACACCGCTCCTCTAACTGTAGTAGGTATGGAAATTCCTTTAAAAAAGCTGCTCTAGCTATATGAGGAACGGTGTATACAAAATGTGTGTGCACCGTTCCTCTAACTGTAGTAGGTATAGCATTTCCTTTAAAATAAGCTACTCTAGCTATATCAGGAACGGTGTATGCAAAATGTGTGTACACCGTTCCTCTAACTGTGGTAGGTATAGAATTTCCTTTAAAAAAAGCTACTCTAGCTATATGAGGAACGGTGTATACAAAATGTGTGTACACCGTTCCTCTAGCCGTAGTAGGTATAGGATTTCCTTTAAAAAAAGCTACTCTAGCTATATGAGGTACGGTGTATTCAAAATGTGTGTACACAGTTCCTCTAACTCTGGTAGGTATAGAATTTCCTTTAAAAAAAGCTACTCTAGCTATATGAGGAACGGTGTATACAAAATGTGTGCACACCGTTCCTCTAACTGTAGTAGGTATAGCATTTCCTTTCAAATAAGCTACTCTAGCTATATGAGTAACGGTGTATACAAAATGTGTGTACACCGTTCCTCTAACTGTAGTAGGTATAGAATTTCCTTTAAAAAAAGCTACTCTAGCTACATGAGGAACGGTGTCTACAAAATGTGTGTATACCGTTCCTCTATTTTTTTTTTTTTATATGCAGATAAAACAATAAAGCTAGGTAACAACTACTTCACATGGTGCCATTCATAGAGGGAAAGGACACAAGGTCATCGAGTTCCCTCTATCAATGGCACTTACAATATATTTGACTACTTTGTCACCCTAGCGAAACAAAAGGACAAGGAACAAACTAAGAAAGAAACGAAAAAACAACGAAGCAAAGGGGAAAGCACAACGAAGAAACAAATGACGAAAACAAACAAACGAATAACAAGATCTAACAGAACGAAAACTAAATATGGGGGTAGCTGCATTCAGTCCAATCGTTTTGTTTCTTTGATAAAGGATATCGTAGCTTCCATAATTATTCTGTTGGCAATTATATTCAACGATGGAGATCCATATAGAAGCAGTGTGCATAAAGATTTTGAATCATGTTGAGAAATGTCTAAACCAGGAATTTCTGAGAGTTGGCCAAGGAGATCGCAACGCATTATGTCATACAATGGGCAGTGCAGGAGGAAATGTTCATTATCTTCTCTTGCTGTTCCACAAATGCAAACAGGGCTTAAACAATCAAAATTATGTCTGAATTTGTGCTCGTTTAGTGCACTAAATTGCAAACGTAGTTTAGTTAAATATCTAACACCTATAATGTCGTGAACGTTATATATAGAGTTTCCCACTGGTCTTATAGTGGAAAGCAGTTTGTTCTTAAATTGAGCAATGGATACGGAATATTTAACCTCATTGTCAAGCTTATTCCATTCCATGAAACTGTTTTGGAAATAGGTATTAGCAAAGCGATTGGTCCGTCCAATATTTTGGTCATAAACGCGTGGATTTCGAAGATTATATGTTAGCTGGGGTTCATTTGGAATCTCAGTAGCCAGGTATTGAGGTGAGCGCTGTTTCTTCAGGACAAAAAAGTGGCACAAGCGTCGATACCATCTCCTATCATATAGACTTTCCCAACCTAATTCTCTCTGCCTACTTGTACCCCTCCATGCGCCGGTCACAGCTAGAGCTGCTGAATATTGAGTTTGCTCAAGTGCTTGTGTAAAATGAGATTGCATTTCAGGATCGTATCGATGATATATTATGTCACCATAATCTAAATGAGGCCTCACGTAAAGCTTATAAATCTGATCAAGCACATTTCTGGATACGTATTTCGATAGGTATCTTATCATACCAATGCCTCTTCTTGCTATGTATGTATGTATGTATGTAATATTATGCCATTAAAATTAAAAACTTAATTATAAAATTTACTGCAAAATAAACATAAAGCTAATTACATGCGTAGAAAAAACAATAATGATAAAAAGAAAAACAAAAAACTAAGATCTGATATAAAAACCTAAGTATAAAAACACCCCCAGTTTAAAATGGCAGGGATAGCATTAAAAGGTCAGTGTGACCTTGTTTCCATAATGGTCCCCCCAGAGGTGCCATTAAAAGAAAAGTTTTCTTGAAAGGAAAGTGTAAAAAAAAATGTATATTTTGTATCAAAGTAGAAAGTAATGGTGGAGTCTTGTTTTTTTGCAATTTTGGAAATTCAGTAATATTCATAAGGGTTGTCTTCTTGATTTTGGAGGTCCTTAAAGAATTTGTTCTTAATTTTATGTTTGAAACTGTTAACGCTCTCAGCTGACTTTAGGTCAGAGTGTAGATTGTTCCAAATTTTAGGTCCTAGGTAGGAGAGACCGTTTTGCCCCTTGTTACTTTTTCTAAAAGGTTGGTTTAATTTGTTTTTTGATCTTCGAGTAACCCGGCTTTGGCCAACTGGTAATAAAATCGCCTGCCTGGCGCCGTGCTCTTAAAATTGCCTGCCTGGTGTGGCTTTGAAAATCTAATTTGGAATCAAGTATCACTCCTAAGTGCTTATGTTCCATTTTTTGTGCGACTTCATCATTTCCTAACAGTAAAGGTGGGTGGTTGGGTTTGAGCCTCTTGCAAGAGAATATGACTTCTTCAGTTTTGTCAGCATTAAAGTGCATTTTCCATTGCCACGCCCATAATTTTACTATGTCCAAATCCTCGTTTAACTTTAAAGCACTTCTTACTGGATCATCTACACGAGAGAATAAGGATGTATCGTCAGCAAACATCTTGATATCACAATTTACATTATCAACAAGGTCATTGATGTAAACAAGGAAAAACAGTGGGTCTAGTACTGACCCTTGTGGCACACCAGCGGAAATTGTTGCCCATTCAGAACTTTTTCCATTCAGTACTACACGTTGTTTTCGATTTGCTAGGTAATCTTGAATTAAAACCAAAAGCTTTCCAGTGATACCATTGCATTCTAATTTGTAAAGTAAGCCCTCATGCCAGACTCTGTCAAATGCCTTGGAGAGATCTAAGAAGACAGACTGTGTTTCTTTACTGGGAATTTCTTCGAATGCACTGTAAATCTTATGAGTGATGGATAGCAGCTGATTAATTGTTGAATCACCCGGACGAAATCCAGATTGATTTGGAGTTAGAAGTCCATTTTCACAAAGATAGGAGTAAATTTTGTCGAACAACACTTTTTCAAAGATCTTTCCAAGAATTGGAAGCAGAGAAATAGGCCTGTAGTTATTTTTACACTGTCTACTGCCTTTTTTGTGAATGGGAACGATGTTTGCTTTCTTCCAAGTCGATGGATAAATCCCTGTCTCAAGGCATTTTTCAAAAATCTGGCATAGAGGCTCAACAATAGAGGAACCACAGGCTTTTATCATGAAGGCAGATATATTGTCGCACCCATTTGCCTTCTTAGTGTCAAGAGCAAGAACCAACTTAAGAACTGTTTCCCTGTCGATGGTCAAATTTTGAAGGACAGAACTGCATCTTGGTCGAAAGTTAGGAAGAGTACTCCCAGTTGTTACTGTGCAGCATTGCTTAACAAAGAAGTCATTCAAAATAGTAGCTTTGGTTTGCACATTTGTCACAAAAAGTCCATTTTCCAAAAGTGGAGGGATATTCGCTACTTTCTTCTTATTAAGTAATCTGTTTAACGTCGTCCAGTATGCTTTGATACCTTGGTTAGGATCAGATAACTTTCTTCCAAGATTCAGGAAATACTTTTCCTTTGCATTAATAATCATTTTTGAGGTTTCATTTCTAATATCTTTCACTTGGTTCCAGTCCTCTTTTCTTTGTCCTCGTTGGACATATTTTCGGTAAACTCTGTGCTTTCGTCTAATAGCAGTCTTTAATTCAGGAGTTATCCAAGGGGGGTCTTTGTCATTGCACGTAATGACTTTGTTGGGAATGTGCGAAGAAAAATCCGAGAAAAGAGTGTCAGTAAAAATATCAACCATCCCGTTTGATCCTTGTCCTGAAAAAAGTGAACTCCAATCAATGCTGCATATCACATCCCTAATCTTGTTTGTCTCAGCTTTGGAATAGTCCCAAATTGTTCTCCTGTACGGTGGTGGAGCAGGAATTGATAGATTCAACTTTCCGAAAATTATTTGATGTTGACAATGATCATCAAGAGAGGGGTGAACCCCGGATTCCACAAAAAAGTTAGGTTGGTCAGTAATAATGAGATCAATACAAGTCATGCTCTCGTCACGTATATTAGTTGGTTCATTTATTAGCTGATATAAATCATTTGTTTCGATGAGTTCATCCAAAGCTGTTCCCTCCGGATTTTCTGCATCGTCTTCCCACCATTGGGAAGATCTACAATTAAAGTCCCCCGTTAGAATTAGGCAGTACGGTCGTTCACCACGAACCTGGTTTATCATTACTTGAAGTCTATCAACAAAGTTTTCATACTGTTCACTTGTCTGACTAGGGCTACGGTAAAGGGTGATCAAAAAGATTTTTTTGCTGGAAATGGTTAATTCGGTGACAATCAACTCCTGCAACAACTCTAGGTCAGGCCGTCGTTTAATTGGCAGTCCTTCCCTGAAGAACATACAAACCCCTCCAGTTTTAGAGTTACTAGGGTGATCACTGCGATAAATTTCCCTACTGAAACCCTCAATGAAAATATCATCATTACTAATGGACTGATCTAACATGGATTCGGATATCGTGATCACATCAAAATGATGAACAGAGTTATAGGCCTCGATAAGTGGAATTTTTATTGCACCCCTTGCACAAATGCTATTCAAGTTCCAATGAAAGAACTTGAAATGACTTTCAGTTTGAGGGCCTGGATTTAAATGGATGTCTCCGGATAGTAACAAAAGGAAATTAAGAGGGAATAAGTGACCTAAGAACATTGAATCGAAGTTCCTAGTTATTAATAACATGTATTCGATACTTTGCATAATCATCAAGACCTTTTTGTAGTTGACGGGGCTTTTCGAAAATTGTCCAAAATTTGATCTGAGAACCTCTATGAGGGAATCGACTGCGAAATAGACTGTAGCAAGAACATATGTGAATATCTTGATGCAATTCAATACAGGGTCTTGAAGCTCTTCCAAATTGCAAAAGCGATTCTCTGCAAAACAGGAGGAGAACGATGCGATCATAACGGCAAGTGGAAGAATTACAGTTGTTATCCACACGAAAAGGTACAAATAGGCAAAGCAATACAAAACAGAAGCCATAATTTGCAACAAAGGGATATTTAGCGAAACTTTTATCAAAAGCCGCGGCCGCTTGAAAACAATTCCTCTATTTGTAGTAGATATAGCATTTCCTTTAAAATAAGCTACTCTAGCTATATGAGGAACGGTGTATACAAAATGTGTGTACACCGTTACTCTAACCGTAGTAGGTATAGAATTTCCTTTAAAAAAGGCTACTCTAGCTATATGAGGAACGATGTATACAAAATGTGTGTACGCCGTTCCTCTAACTGTAGTAGGTATAGCATTTCCTTTAAAATAAGCTACTCTAGCTATATGAGGAACGGTGTATACAAACTGTGTGTACGCCGTTCCTCCAACTGTAGTAGGTATAGCATTTCCTTTAAAATAAGCCACTCTACCTATATGAGGAACGGTGTATACAAAATGTGTGCACACCGTTCCTCTAACTGTAGTAGGTATAGAGTTTCCTTTTGTACAAAGCTACTCTACCTATATGAGGATCGGTGTATAGAAAATGTGTGTACACTGTTCCTCTAACTCTAATAGGTATAGAATTTGGTCTAAAAAAAAAGCTACTCTAGCTATATGAGGAACGGTGTATACAAAATGTGTGTACATCGTTCCTGTAACTGTAGTAGGTATAGAATTTCCTTTAAAATAAGCTACTCTAGCTATATGAGGAACGGTGTATACAAAATGTGTGTACACCGTTCCTCTAACTGTAGTAGGTATAGAATTTCCTTTAAAAAAGAGCTACTCTAGCTATATGAGGAACGGTGTATACAAACTGTGTGTACGCCGTTCCTCTAACTGTAGTAGGTATAGCATTTCCTTTAAAAAAAGCTACTCTAGCTGTCTGAGGAACGGTGTATACAAAATGCGTTTAAAGGAAATTCTATAGCTACTTTAGTTAGAGGAACTGTGTACTCACATTTTGTATACACCGTTCCTCATATATCTGTTGTAGCTTTTTTCAAAGGAAATTCTATACCTACTACAGTTAGAGGACCGGTGTACACACATTTTGTATATACCATTCCTCATATAGCTAGAGTAGCTTTTTTTAAAGGAAATTCTACCGGGTGTCCCAGAAAATAGGTAACAGATTTGGTCATGACTAGCGCTAAGAATTTGGCTCGAATCAGTCGGAAATAACGTTTAAACTAATCCTCGATAGGTAAATTGAAGATACATACCTTGTTTGTTGATCTTGGAGCATTGACAGTAGAAATTTTAGTCTTGAAAGTCTAGATTTGCCTTTATCCCCAAACCAGAGGTTTTGGGTTTTGGCCTAAGCTGTCAACGCGCTTGTTGTGGAATCTCCTAAATCATAATAGCCAAGTACACACAAGAAGCCTCATGCTTCGGAAAAATTCTTAATAGAAATCCAAATCGAACTTAACAATCAAACTCAAGAATTTTTTCTCAAAGGGATATCTCTGTTCATTCTACGAGAGCTGTGAATTGCCGCTGCCAAATAAAAGTTACCCTACTGGAAAATGATTCCCTTGAGTGTGGAAAAATCTTCCTTGTTCGAATAAAATGCATTTTTTGATCATTGAAATTACTTGATTATTACGAAAAAAGAATTTGTCACTTATACACAAAGGATCAAACATCCACGAGGGTAAGATCAGTGAAAGCGCTCTCTCGTGCTTAAGTTGCTTCTTCTTTGTAAATTCATTTTCATTTTTGCTGAGTAAAGATATTCCTTAGTGACTTGTTCAGTTTTCAGTTTTTGCATTTGCACTCAAATGTGCATGTACAAAGCAAAGGTCCTTCCTCGGACTGTCTACATTGTGCCTATTTTTGAGGAGATTCCCCACAACAGCGCGTTTGTAGCTTAGGCCAAAGCCTAAAAGCTCTGGTTTGGAGGTCAAGGCAAATCTGGACTTTCAAGATAAAATGTCTACTCTCAATGCTCCAATATCAACCAACAAGGTCTCTATCTTCAAGCAAACTATCGAGGATTAGTTTAAAGGTTATTACCGATTGATTGGAGTTAAATTCTTAGCGCTAGCTCCGATCAAATCTGTTACCTTCTTTTTGGAACACCCGGTATACCTACTACTGTTAGAGGAACGGTGTACACACATTTTGTATACACCGTTCCTCATATACCTAGAGTAGCTATTTTTAAAGGAAATTCTATATCTACTACGGTTAGAAGGACCGATCAGACACCACTGGTATTAACATTAGAATTAAGGGTCAAAACATAAAAACAGAATCCACTGTCGAATTGCTTGGCGTCAAACTTGATTACAAGTTGAACTTTGACCCTCACATTTCCGATCTCTGCAAAAAAGCTGCGAATCAGCTAAATATTTTAAAGAGACTAAAGCGATTTATTGGTTTCGAAACAAGGAAACTCCTAGTTCAGAGTTTTGTGTATTCAAATTTCAACTATTGTCCGATTGTATGGCATTTTTCGTCTGCTAAATCTCTACATAAAGTCGAACGAATACAAGAACGTGCTTTACGATTTCAATATGATTATCACAACAGTTCATACCAAGAACTATTACAAAGGTCTGGTAGATGATTTATGCATGTTTCTCGCTTACGTAGCTTCTGTATCGAAATCTACAAGACAATGAAGAAATTAAATCCTTCCTTCATGGAACAGTTATTTCAGTTTAAAACCTCTATGAATGTGAATCGCTCAATGAGAAATCCGTACGATCTGAAACATCATAGACCGAATAAAGTAACCTTCGGCTCTAATAGTCTTAGGTCTTTAGGGCCACAGGTATGGAATAGCCTCTCTAATCATGAGTGGTGGGACACTAGTAAATTAGATTAGGTTAATTTAGCTTCTTTACCTACCTTGAAATGCCATAAGATTCTCTTCCTTGACATTGGCAGCCTTTCTCAGCCATAGTTCTAGCCTTGAACTGAAGAGCTCTATCACATGTGCTTTCAAAATGTTTGGGCCTAAATCAAACTTTGTTATCTCCTGCGCATTGCTGTGCCTACGCAGTGGTCTCGAAATCGAAGTTCGATTTCGAGACCACTGCGTAGGCACAGCAATGCGCAAGAGATAACAAAGTTTGATTTAGGCCCAAACATTTTGAAAGCACATGTGATAGAGCTCTTCAGTTCAAGGCAAGAACTATGGCTGAGAAAGGCTGCCAATGTCAAGGAAGAGAATCTTATGGCATTTCAAGGTAGGTAAAGAAGCTAAATTAACCTAATCTAATTTACTAGTGTCCCACCACTCATGCTCTAATGAGATAAAATCAACTGAAACTCTCAAAACTTTTAATCAAATCATGAAGCAATGGAATGTAATACAATGTACACGCAATGTATGCCAGGACGATATGCCTTTGAGGTCTTAGGGTGGGTTTTGGCTGGGGGAAACTGTAGATATGTATTTAACTTTGTTTAATTTAGCTTATAATTTAGTTTATGTAGATATTCGAATTGGATTAGTTTCTTTCATTTTATATTTAAGAAGCTAGATAAATTTTCGAATTAAAATAAGTTGACAACAACAAAAACAACAATAGAGGAACGGTGTACACGCATTTTGTATACACCGTTCCTCACATAGATAGAGTAGCTTTTTTAAAGGAAATTCTATACCTACTACAGTTAGAGGAACGGTGTACACACATTTTGTATATACCGTTCCTCATATAGCTAGAGTAGATTATTTTAAAGGAAATTCTATACCTACTACAGTTAGAGGAACGGTGTTGACACATTTCGTATACACCGTTCCTCATATAGCTAGAGTAGCTTTTTTTAAAGGAAATTCTATACATACTACTCTTAGAGGAACGGTGTAGACACATTTTGTATACACCGTTCCTCATATAGCTAGAGTAGCTTTTTTTTAAAGGAAATTCTATACCTACTACAGTTAGAGGAACGGTGTACACACATTTTGTATAAACCGTTCCTCACATAGCTAGAGTAGCTTATTTTAAAGGAAGTTTTATACCTACTACAGTTAGAGGAACGGTGTAGACACATTTTGTATACACCGTTCCTCATATAGCTAGAGTAGCTTTTTTTAAAGGAAATTCTATACCTACTACAGTTAGAGGAACGGTGTACACACATTTTGTATAAACCGTTCCTCATATAGCTAGAGTAGCTTTTTTTAAAGGAAATTCTATACCTACTACAGTTAGAGGAACGGTGTACACACATTTTGTATAAACCGTTCCTCATATAGCTAGAGTAGCTTATTTTAAAGGAAATTCTATACCTACTACTGTTAGAGGAACGGTGTGCACACATTTTGTATACACCGTTCCTCATATAGCTAGAGTAGCTTATTTTAAAGGAAATTCTATACCTACTACAGTTAGAGGAACGGTGTGCACACATTTTGTATACACCGTTCCTCATATAGCTAGAGTAGCTTATTTTAAAGGAAATTCTATACCTACTACTGTTAGAGGAACGGTGTGCACACATTTTGTATACACCGTTCCTCATATAGCTAGAGTAGCTTATTTTAAAGGAAATTCTATACCTACTACTGTTAGAGGAACGGTGTACACACATTTTGTATAAACCGTTCCTCATATAGCTAGAGTAGCTTATTTTAAAGGAAATTCTATACCTACTACAGTTAGAGGAACGGTGTGCACACATTTTGTATACACCGTTCCTCATATAGCTAGAGTAGCTTTTTTTAAAGGAAATTCTATACCTACTACAGTTAGAGGAACGGTGTACACACATTTTGTATACACCGTTCCTCATATAGCTAGAGTAGCTTTTTTTTAAAGGAAATTCTATACCTACTACACTTAGAGGAACGGTGTACACACATTTTGTATAAACCGTTCCTTATATAGCTAGAGTAGCTTATTTTAAAGGAAATTCCATACCTACTACAGTTAGAGGAACGGTGTACACACATTTTGTATACACAGTTCCTCATATAGATAGAGTAGCTTATTTTAAAGGAAATTCTATACCTACTACAGTTAGAGGAACGGTGTACACACATTTTGTATACACCGTTCCTCATAAAGAGAGAGTAGCTTTTTTTAAAGGAAATTCTATACCTACTACAGTTAGAGGAACGGTGTAAACACATTCTGTATACACCGTTCCTCACATAGCTAGAGTAGCTTATTTTAAAGGAAATGCTATACCAACTACAGTTAGATGAACGGTGTAAACACATTTTGTATACACCGTTCCTCATATAGCTAGAGTAGCTTATTTTAAAGGAAATTCTATACCTACTACTGTTAGAGGAACGGTGTACACACTTTTTGTACACACCGTTCCTCATATAGCTAGAGTAGCTTATATTAAAGGAAATTCTATACCTACTACAGTTAGAGGAACGGTAAACACACATTTTATATACACCGTTCCTCACAAAGCTAGCGTACCTTTTTTTAAGGGAAATTCTATACCTACTACAGTTAGAGGAACGGTGTACACACATTTTGTATACACCGTTCCTTATATAGCTAGAGTAGCATTTTTTTAAGGAAATTCTATACCTACTACTGTTAGAGGGACGGTGTACACACATTTTGTATACACCGTTCCTCATATAGCTAGAGTAGCTTTTTTTAAAGGAAATTCTATACCTACTACAGTTAGAGGAACGGTGTACACACATTTTGTATACACCGTTCCTCATATAGCTAGAGTAGCTTTTTTAAAGGAAATTCTATACCTACTACAGTTAGAGGAACGGTGTAAACACATTTTGTATAAACCGTTCCTCATATAGCTAGAGTAGCTTTTTTAAAGAAAATTCTATACCTACTACTCTTAGAGGAACGGTGCAGACACATTTTGTATACACCGTTCCTCATATAGATAGAGTAGCTTTTTTCAAAGGAAGTTCTATACCTACTACAGTTAGAGGAACGGTTTACACACATTTTGTATACACCGTTCCTCATATAGCTAGAGTAGCTTTTTTTTAAAGGAAATTCTATACCTACTACAGTTAGAGAAACAGTGTACACACATTTTGTATAAACCGTTCCTCATATAGCTAGAGTAGCTTATTTTAAAGGAAGTTCTATACCTACTACAGTTAGAGGAACGGTGTAGACACATTTTGTATACACCGTTCCTCATATAGCTAGAGTAGCTTTTTTTAAAGGAAATTCTATACATACTACTCTTAGAGGAACGGTGTACACACATGTTGTATACACCATTCCTCATATAGCTAGAGTAGCTTTTTTTAAAGGAAATTCTATACCTACTACAGTTAGAGGAACGGTGTACACACATTTTGTATACACCGTTCCTCATATAGCTAGAGTAGCTTTTTTTAAAGGAAATTCTATACCTACTACAGTTAGAGGAACGGTGTACGCACATTTTGTATACACCGTTCCTCATAAAGCTAGAGTAGCTTTTTTAAGGGAAATTCTATACCTACTACCGTTAGAGGAACGGTGTACAAACATTTTGTATAAACCGTTCCTCATATAGCTAGAGTAGCTGATTTTAAAGGAATTGCTGTACCTAATACAGTTAGAGGAACGGTCTACACACATTTTGTATACACCGTTCCTCATATAGCTAGAGTAGCTTTTTTTAAAGGAAATGCTATACCTACTACACTTAGGGGAACGGTGTACACACATTTTGCATACACCGTTCCTCATATAGCTAGAGTAGCTTTTTTAAAGGAAATTCTATACCTACTACAATTAGAGGAACTGTGTACACACATTTTGTATACACCGTTCCTCATATAGCTAGAGTACCTTATTTTAAAGGAAATTCTATACCTACTACAGTTAGAGGAACGGTGTACACACATTTTGTATACACCGTTCCTCATATAGCTAGAGTAGCTAATTTCAAAGGAAATGCTATACCTACAATAGTTAGAGGCACGGTGTACACACCACTTGTATACACCGTTCCTCATATAGCTAGAGTAGCTTTTTGTAAAGGAAGTCCTTTACCTACTACAGTTAGGGGAACAGTATACACACATTGTGTATACACCGTTCCTCATATAGCTAGAGTAGCTTATTTCAAAGGAAATGCTATACCTACTACAGTTAGAGGAACGGTGCACACACATTTTGTATACACAGTTCCTCATATAGCTAGATTAGCTTGTTTTAAAGGAAATGCTATGCCTACCATAGTTAGATGAACGGTAAACACACATTTTGTATACACCGTTCCTAATATAGCTAGAGCCGCTTATTTTAAAGGAAATTCTATACCTACTACACTTAGAGGAACGGTGTACACACATTTTTTATACAACGTTCCTCATATAGCTAGAGTAGCTTTTTTTAAAGGAAATTCTATACCTACTACAGTTAGAGGAACGGTGTACACACATTTTCTATACACCGTTCCTGATATAGCTAGAGTCGCTTATTGTAAAGGAAATGCTATACCTACTACAGTTAGAGGAACGGTGTACACACATTTTGTATAAACCGTTCCTCATATAGCTAGAGTAGCTGATTTTAAAGGAAATGCTATACCTACTACAGTTAGAGGAACGGTCTACACACATTTTGTGTACACCGTTCCTCATATAGCTAGAGTAGCTTTTTTTAAAGGAAATGCTATACCTACTACACTTAGAGGAACGGTGTACACACATTTTGCATACACCGTTCCTCATATAGCTAGAGTAGCTTTTTTAAAGGAAATTCTATACCTACTACAATTAGAGGAACTGTGTACACACATTTTGTATACACCGTTCCTCATATAGCTAGAGTACCTTATTTTAAAGGAAATGCTATACCTACTACAGTTAGAGGAACCCCCAGTTCTCACGCTTTCCCCCCACCCCAGTTACATCTTTCTACAGTGTTTTGCCCCCCCTCCCTAGTGTATAGTCCCTTTTTCTTTCTGCTGTTCTTAGGCTCATTTTCAGGCCTTTCCTACCCTGGGTACCAGAGCCTCGAAATTTAGATGAAAGAAAATTCATTTTATTATTTTTTGGCTCTGGTACCAAGGGTAGGCCTTTCCCAACATATTCGTGATGTCGAATTTCTTTATCTTTCCAGTGCAGTGCTCATAAAAACGGAAGAAAATTACATAAATGCGTAAATTTGTCGACTTTCAAGCAAAAATAAATTAATCGGACACTCTTGGTGCGGTGCTGTAAACTTTCAAATGTTGGGAATCTTTTCTGGCTCACCCGGCCAGCTGGTCCATGTTCCTTTCTTTTGGCCTATATGTGACAATAGATTGACTGTTACTATATTATGATTCTTGTGCATGATGGCTAGCCAGTTTGATGATACGGTAACTGGTTTAGAGGCAAAAGTGGCTACCAGAGCGATTCTAGCAACCAAGGTTTAAAAAATTTTCGCGGGGGGAGCATGCCCCCAGACCCCCTAGATAGCTGCACTTTTGGCGAACCTTTCGAAACTCATTTTGCGAAATGCTCACCCATATTTTTTCTGACCCTGGACCATTCATAAATTCTCTCCCCGTCCTGGTCACAGAGATGAACGGCATAATAGTAGTGATAGACCTTCTACCATAATTCATGCCTCCAAAAACACAGGCTTTCCTAAGGAGCTCGTAAAAAGAAATGTTTCTTGTATCAAAAATGAGGTCCCCTTTTGAAACTTGCCCCCCAAGTTATGATTCCTTAAAAGAGGCCCTGGTAATAGCGATGAGTCTGCAGGGGGGGGGGGCAAAACAAGAGAATTTTGGAGTGATCTACCTCACATTTACCTTCAGAAAAAATTGACCCTAATGGCGTGAATCAAAGAAGAGCACATTGCGTGAATGAACGAAGAGAATCAAGTAATTGTGTGAATCAAAGAAGAGGACAAATTGCAACATCCTCATTGTAGTTTGCTGCAATGTCACTTGGCTGTTTGTTTGAGAGTGTCGCATAAACCATACAATCTTTCATCTTTCTGCTCCATCCATCGATGTTTCCATGGATGAGACAGCCAAACTTTTTGAGCTTGTAATAATCATCAGCACTACGCTCTGTTTGGCCCTCAGTTCTGATATGATCTTCTTAGCCAAACAATAGGATATCAGAGGTAATCAAGTCCGTAACACATCCATCATGACGCTCAGGTCATCCGAGGACGTCTGCAACGATCTACTGTAGGACTCTCCATGCCATCATCAATCTGCACTGATCTATAGCATGTGCCAGATAGAATGATAGACCCACAGCAGCTTTGACACCCCCAGCAGACCACTTATCGACCAGCTGGGCTGGAAGACCATTGAACAACTAGTCGCTAGTGAATCTAAAACAATGGTCTTCAAGTCCCTGCATGAACTGGCTCCCCAATACTTGTGTGACCTTTTCATCCGAAATTCAAAGTGCCCTTCGTATGTCCTGCGCAATTCAGAGACAGATTTAAGATTACCCATGAAAAAGTCAAGTAATGGGCAAAAATGCTTTTCCTATCGAGGAGCTAAAGCGTGGAATGACCTTCCTGCCGACACCAAACAGGCATCTTCCCTGAATAGTTTTAAAAAATCTATTTAGGACTTTCTTTTTTTCTTTTAAATTAGACTGTAAATTAGTATTAGGTTTTTATATTAGGGTTTTTATATTGTAATTTTTCTTTTTATTCGGTAATTTTAGATTGTATATTGTTAGTAATGTTTTTAAGTGGAGGGCCCCTTGTAAACGAAGTCTGTTGAAGGGCAACCCTCCTTAATAAAGTCAAATATCAAATATCGCAAATACCTTAGGCCCTTCTAACAATAGCCATGATAACACGAGCATTATCAAAACGAGGGCAAATGCATTACCTGCTAGTCCACACAAAGGATGGCGAGGAGTACAACCAAAGGAGAATGCTTCCTTGGAACGCAAGGCGATTCTTGAAAATTTAATGTTACACGCTAGTCTAAGAGAAATTGATAAAATCAAGGATTCTCAAATATAAAAGGGATCCTTAATCCCCCTTTACGAAAACACTTAAAAAGAATAGGGTGCTGTCACTGCCATGTTTACAAGTTTCCCCCACGAAAAGGTCAAAACAATAACCGAAATCACTAATGACGGATACCGTAAAAACTCTATTCAGCCGCCTCTATGGTAAATGCCTAGACTTATGCCTTTTCGTCCCTTGTTTCCCTGCGTTCTTTGATTTGCTGATATCACTTGGTCAATAGGGACTCATAATATTACGCTTACATAATGGGCCAACTTTTTCAAAATGGCCTAAAGAGGCGGGAGTTCTCGTACACTCAACAAAATCGCTTCAAAATCTGGTTTACAGAGCTCGAACATTGAAAAGCGAGGTAGTTTTACTACAAAGAATGATGTTGTGTCTACCTACAAAGCGCAAAATGCATACGTTTCAGGCAGTAATCTTCCTCTGTAGAAGCAAAATAGATCCATCGAAGCTGCGAGAACTCCAGGCTGCTTCAACCGTTATTTAAGAGCAACAACAACAACATTCTGAATAGCGGCCCCTGATTGGTTAAAAACTGAATTCTAGCGATTTGATTGGTGAATACGGAACCACCCTACGCGGGCCTAAAGTGGGCCCACTATTTAAGAGTAATGTTATTAGTCCCTCTTGACCAAGGAACGCAGGGAAACAAGGGACGAAAAGCCATCAGTCTAGTAAATGCCCCTCTATCAAGCCCCCCTGCTGAATACGTCCCTATCTCTCTTTTCGATGCCAAAAGTTTAGATAAGCCTCCCTATCTATTAAGCCCCCCACTAATATCAGTTGAGAGACCTAGGAACCGGTGGGGGCACTGGGAGCATGTGCCCCCAAGATTTTGCAACAAACAAAGAAGTGTTCTTTTTACTTCTAGGAAATGCCCCCTTTCTCGTAACGAAAAAAGTGCCCTCAAAGTGTCATGCCCCCCAAGTTTGAGATGCTTTCTACCCTGTGAGAGAGGCAACCAACGACTTTCCGCTTATTTAACTACAAAAGTGTTCTTGCTGATTTTGATTTGGTTGTAGGTAAAAACTGCATCGACTTTGTGTATTTGACTCCTAAAATTGTGAGTTGCTTCCACGAAAAATGGGGTAAAAGGACTGAAGAAGCTTATCATTCGTATCCTTGCCAGATGACTGTTTGCATAAGCCCCCCTCTCGAATAAGCTCTCCTCTCTTTTAAAGGTAATCCAAGTACATGTCGAGGGGCAAATCACTGATTTTTTTTTCGTACACTTCCCTTGAAATCGCAAAAAAATCACATACAAAAAATCACAAAATCACAATAAAATCACATCGAGAAAGCACTAAAAATCACAAATCACTGAAAAATTACTGAAATATCCACGAAAAATCACTAAAAATCACAAAAAATCATGTGATTTCAAAATCACGAAAATCACGTACGCTATTCTGAGAAGTGATTTGCCCCTCGGTATATGTAAGCTTATGAAAAAATAGCCCTACCAAGGTAAATGTCTGAAACCTGTGGAACAATCTTTGTGACTGATCTTCGTCAAACACTGATATCTGATAGGGCAGAATTTGACCGCAAATGGGTTGGGCCACTTTTATGTGCTAAAATTCAAAGCCTCCTTCTGGAGTGTCCGAAACTAAATTAGCCCCCCCCCCGGGCTTGATAGCGCTTTTAGGGTAGTTTAGAAAATTAATCCTTACTGAAATTATGAAAATTCTTCTTCTTTTCCATCATCATTTGTTCCTCTTCTTCCTCTTGCTCTCACACCTCTGGAACACATTCATGACAAATATTCACTAACATCAAGAAGTTTCACTTTCTTCGAAACCTGCTTTTTCTGAACAAAGCTAACACTTTCAGACTTTCGAGCAACCTTTTTCTTAGGTGGAGCCACAGACATTGAATCTTTCTCTGACGCCTCTCTCTGCAATCCTTCGTAATAACTGCACATTTGCTCTTCTCTTTCCTCTTCCCGTAGCTCTGACAAATGGTCACCAGCATCGGCAGATTTCATTTTCTTCGAAACAAATTTTGTTTGAATTTCAACTTTCTTCTCTTCCGTTCTCCTTTGCCATTCAGCCAAACTAAGACCTTCGGATTTCTCGTCAGTCACTTTCTTTGGCACTGTCATGGACATTGAATCTTTCTCTGCTACCTCTCCCTGCAGTACTTCGAAAGCAGTACATATTTCTTTCACACGAGCTTCATTTTTGTCAGCTAGCTTTCTCAACTCCTGGGAATTCTCCAAAAGATTTTTCAAAGTGCTTAACTGAGATGTAAGAAACTTCCTTACGGGTTGATTCTGATCTGTTGGTTTGTTTTTCACTGCATGAATCAAGACGAGGCTGGCAATCTTACAAATGATTTCAGGTTGTGCGTAGCTTCTAAGATTGCTGATATACAGGAATGGTTTTCCCTTGCTTGATGTCTTTATCTCAAACGACTCTCCTTTAGGATTCACGTTGGCATTCAAAGAGATCAATACTGCACACTCATATTTGTTTCTGTCGAGTTCTGCCTGAAACCTTTCTCTGTCTTTCTTCAGAATGCAACCTTTCTCGTTGTCTCTGCAGTCAAACATGATCATTGCTTCTGAATCGTGTGGACGCACCAACCAGTTATCCTTGCCTGGAAGTTTACCAACTGCTTCGAAGCAGCCGCTGCGGAGCAATATTTTCTCGAAGAAGTCATCTTCTTGGGTGCTTTTATACCAAACTATTGACTCCTCTTTATCGGGATTGGCGACTTTCGTTTCAAGACTTTGTACTATGTGTGTCTTCTGATAGATTTCTTGTTTATATTCCATCTTTGCTGTTGTTGTTGATGACAGGATGCCTAAGCAAAATACATGATATCAATGAAGTGACTCGAAATGAAATTCTCCTCCATAGGGATTCTTATTTTGGGGCGGAGGAGAGAGAAAAGCCCCTTTGCTTCTTTCATGTGGCTCGTCCCTTTTCTCCGCCACCTCCAATGAAAGAGAAACTGCGGCGGAGATTGTTAGAACACACAATTCGCGATAATTTGTCGCCATGAAATTAGTTAGAAGTTGGAACAAGACATTTGTGAATGTTCTCTCCACAAAATATGCTCCACTCTTACCAGTACTTCAGGCCTAATCAATCGTTGAAGCTTGTGAGTAATTTTGCTGTTGCTTGGGTGAAGGTGAAGGCGCAGTTGCGATTTTTAGCGCCAAGCATTGGGATCATAGAAAGAAATACCTAAGTACTAATCGAGTCCGCCCTCCCTTGTCCTGACGCTCAAGTGGCGGGGCCCTACCGAGTATCGAACACACTCCGCCTAACTGTTCTGGCTGCAGAGTAAGACAATTTCACAACTGCGCCGCAACACATTCGGCAAAACACCTGGGTTGTACTTGTCAAATTTGCAAGATCAAATTTTCTGCTGCTTTTGAAAATATATCAGCAGACAAAGGCTCCTTGCAGCTGAGGTAGAATTTTGGCGCGCTTTTCAGATCATATCAGCATATTACCCCGGCATATCCTAAATGAAAACGGCATACCAGAAGCATCTTTTAACCGACATCAGCGCTGTGACAAGCAAGATGTTGCACAGGGCTGGAAAAAAGGTTTCTCTTCCTGGCAGCAAAAATATAAAATCAAAATTTCCTGTGAACCTAGCCGAAATTTCCTGCAAGTAGGAATAACAAGGTGTTTCATTGGTTCAAACGTTTCTTTGAAGAAACCCTATATTCTGTCCAAAATGAACTTGTATGCTAATCATTAGATCTTATTTTGCCATGCATCCTTAAACACTCTAAAGCAATGATCACATTCTTCCTCGAAAACAGCCAATTGAATCCAAAGAAAAAATGGTTTACATTTACACTGCAATGGTGATCACACAGCGTTAACGTCTTAAGACTATGAATCTCACTTCCAAAGAGTAAACTACATAAATCCTGAACAAATACTGTAGGTCAAACCTCTTCATTTAAAGTATTTAATCTTATTTTACATGATTCAAAATCCAACTGATGATTGAAGAAGTGTTGATTTGCTTTGCCTTTTTATCGTTGCTGTTCCAATATTTGATCTTAAGAACAACGCCAGAATTTATAAAGGCTTTAATTGATGTTACCATTCTTGAAATAAAAACGTTTCTACTCAAGAAAAACATTCTTGATAACTTCATTGGGGTTTTATAACTTGAATTCAGTTGATTATTGCAATGTAAAAGTCTTAGTTATTACTAAATTTTTTGGTCTCACGCTCATAGAATAAAATCTAGCAGTGTAAACATTTTCAATTTGTTCCTGATTACTGCCTAAGAGGCAGCCTTGAGTGCTATCGCAGCATCCTATGCTTATTACTTTGGAAATACCTGGTGCATCAAACAGCCTTATGGCATAAGATCTCCTTACAAATCGAATCCTTTGAAATGACTTCTCAAGGCTGCCATCACAGCTTGATCAGATTACCTGGAAATGGGGCATTCACACCAACCATCATTTCATTAAGGGTAGTTTCTTCCTTGACATTGCGAAATTTATTGAAATGAATTTCAAACTTTGAAGTAAGTGATTCAATCACTGATTCAACTGATATTTTTATAGCAGACTCACAAATGCAATGTACAGCTATCTCGATTTCTTTGTTCAACTCTTTCTTTCTCAAGGAATAACTTGATCAACTCTTTTTCTTCTTTGTTCTTTACTACAAACCTTTCCAGAAGCTTCCAGAACTGAGGGATGATTGTCTCATCAGGAACATCTTTAAAAGATATAACTTGCTCGGCAGCTTTATCTCTAACTCTTTCATGCACATCTGAGGTGCGTTTTCTTCCTAAAGACATGGTGACGTTTGGTTCCTCTTCTGCGTCTTGATTATCAATTGATATTCCCATTTATTCTCCTGTATTCACCCAACTTTTTTAGATCTCCATGATAACAAGACCAATAGCATGATTGTGAGCCAAAGTTTTCATGACTAATCTTCGCCGGCATCTTCTTCATTTTTTCGCAGATATGAAGAAAAGCATCAGATAGTTACTTTCTGAACAACGTTCATCAATTCCCCGTACTTATCGTACAGTAAACTTCATTTGGAATTTTTGAGAATATCCCAGAAATTTCCTGCGAAATAATTACAAATTTCCTGCGAGCCATTTTCGTCAAAAATTTCCTGGCAGCGCCGCTGCCGGCGCTGCCGGACATTTTCAAGCCCTGATGTTGCAACTGCCATAAGAATTCTGTCTCAAAATCGTCTATTTGTCCCATAAACCATTCTTTGAGTGGACATGGTTTCATGCCTCCAGTCTGAAGGTGGAGGGCGTTGTCTGTCCGCTTCACAGTCCATTTGCCTCTTTGCTTCCAGCAACATAGCGACCTAGCGTCTATTCCCGCCATGATCAGCACAGTAGTTGTATCTTTTTGTGTTTTATTCTTTTAATTGATAATATATATAAATATAAATATAACATATGTACATATAAATATAACATAGCGACATAGCAGAGGCAAAAAACAAAAGGGTTGCTGTTGGACTATTTGCATGTAAAGCTGTAAACAGAAACCCGAAAGAGAATTTCCGACGATGATGTTTTTCCTGATGACTCCAAAGTAGAACGGTTGACGCTACAATCAAGAAATCCTCCGATGCTAAATACAAGAAACAGCTCATCACAACTCCAGATCAGCTAATGATTTAAAAATAAAACAATAATGCATCCTTACCCTCAGCTTCTTTTTTGTGTGTGTATCTAATAACGATCTTTTTTTATTTCTCACCACCAAAGAAAGTGCGTGAACAACCTAGTACTTCAATTCTGAACGGTTTGGCAAATTCTTTTCTACCTAACCATGACCCCATTGATTTCAAATATCTACTTTTAGCCAATCAAACGCATTGATTCTGACCCTCCTTGTTCTCCGTTTGTTCGATAGTTGGAGGAAGTAGAATGGTTGGTTGTCATTTCACCCAATGAAATGCTTCCTCTTAGAAAGCATAAGAATAAATTCCAGTGGTGTCAAATGGTCGCAAACAAAATGACAGCAATGATATCTCACATTACAATAATTTTTGGCTTTTGGCTTTGTAGGGAAAGCCCTCATTCTCTTATTCGCTTGTTTCTTCAAATTCAACGAGATGATTTATGTGGTTTCTTGGAATTCTGTTTGACGGCTTTACCAAAATGCGGAACAGGAAATCAGGGAATTAGAGAATTGGGAAATTAGAGAATATGGAAACGTTACAACCTACAATCCTGGTCAAAATAAATTGGGACACTGGCAAATTTCTGTGTTTTCGTCATGTTTCCTAAAATATCGAGGTGAAAACATACGTTTAGAACCTTCTCATCCCCCTTCCCCCCTAATTCAATGTTGGGATGGTCGAATGGCGTTTGATTCAACCAACATTGAAACGGGGGGAGCGGGGGGCACTGAATCAAAGACTGAAATAGTGCAATTTTGTGACTTGTCCCAAGAATTTTGACCAAGATTGTAGCAACAAGAATTCGTTAACCTTCTCTGAAATCAATGCCTTGAGAAATCGAATTTTCTAAAGCCGTCACTTAGGGTATCGCTTCAACATGGCTCCATGATTTTTTGGAAACTGGTTCATAAGAAACTAGAACTAAGATGGTCAAAATTTTAAGAAACTCTAGTACTATACTTGAGATAAGAAACTTTTAAAACTTAAATTCAAATTCAAGGATGTTTTGGCAAATATGTTGTTGAAAAACGTATTCTTGAGTAATATTGATTAGCCATTTTATTTTGAACGTAACAGAATGCAGTTCATCCCTAGGTACATGATATTTTACACGTTAGCTCTATTATACGCGTTTCGTCGCACATTCTTCAGTTTGGCTCATGAGAAGAACAGATAAATGATACCACCGGGCTGTTTTTTACTGAATAGCCCGGTAAAAAGCATATAAAACAGCCTAGTGGTGTCATTTATCTGTTCTTCGCATGAACGAAACTGAAGAGTGTGCGACGAAACGCGTATTTGGTGAAATAATTTGATGATATAACGTTGTTTTTGTTACGTGATTACTTGATTTTCTTGCAGGTTTAACACTTTTCTCTCTAGTTGCAGGTTCAGTTTATACTTTGATTTTTGTTCTTTTACAGGAGTTGATAGTGTTCTCTATTCAGGTTACAATCTTACTGTGCGTCCATGGGTTCATTAGACTAACTACCTCAGTCCCAGTTTCCGCTTCGTTCATTGAATTGGATGCCGCCACTGCGCTTCACTGCGTTTCGTGTAGTTATAGCGATTATCAGTTTATCAAGGAGCGCAACTACGACATGTAATCAGTCTATGAGTTTATTATGATGAATCCGCTATTTAAAGGCTATTTCAAGCCCTCTCTCAAATACGCCCATCCCTGCAAACCCAAACTTCTGAACAAGCCTTCCTCTCCAAAATTCTGAACAAGCCTTCCTTTTCAATTTTGAACAAGCCTTTTATAAAATTAATTTTTTTTTCTTTAGTTTCTTTGTTTTTATGGGGGGGGGGGCTCTCTCTTGATTAGTTTACCTACTTAGAGAGCTCCTCCTTAATCAATCTATACTATATACAATCATGTAATGTCATTCCCTTTTGCTTAGTTGTAGTTTTGTATTGGATGTTATTATATTAATTTGGTACTGTATTATTTGTAATGTAATAGTGTAGTATTGTATGTAGTATAGATTGATGATAAAATGAAACTGAAACTGAAACTGAAACTGAAAACTGAAACTGAAACTCTCCATTAAGTTTCCTTCTTACATTTTTTATCATCAATCAAAACAAAATCTACGGGGAAGCAACTTACTTAATCTGCACCATAGACAGAAGGAAAGGACATAAAGCCATTCTGGTCCCAACGGCATATGATGCTTACAATTCAGCACCTGTGTAACATGAAGTACAGTTTGTCATCCGTTAGGTGTCAGAGAAAATTTAATCCTTCTTACATCAAATACCGTTCTTACATCAATCTTCTTACACCCTTTCACCCTCCTTACATCAAATATCAAATGCTATCAAAGACTTTCATTTTATGTAGCAAAGCAAGTTTGCACGTTAATTTGATATGGTTTGAGATCAAACCTGTGTCGAACTCGAGAATCTGACTCGTAGAATTGTTGATTTAGCAGAATATGGGGTAAGAGCAGAACTGAACTGAACTGAAAAGAAATTGTTTATATCATCTAACTCTGACTTTAACCACAATTTAACTCTGGGTAAGAGCTGAACTGAACTGAACTGAACTGAAGAAACTGTTTATATCATTTAACTCTGACTTTGTGAATAAGCCCCCTCTCTCTAATAAACCCACCTCTGTTTTAAGGCCCTCTCTGGAATCTCACAAAACAAAAAAGCCCCATACAGTATATGCAGCAAGAGATTACATTGTGATTCATACATTCAAAAAATACGAAAAAAATTAAGTAACTTTCACTACTGAAATTCGAAATACAAGGACATTTTAAGATCAAAATGTCCATATCAAAGCCTAAATGCTAGGAAATGATACTTGCAATCTCTAAGACTTTGGACTTTTCTAAAAGGATGTCGGCAAGATGTAAAAGAAGACAGGGAGCATCATAGCGTAAACCCGAGAAAGTAATACTTGTTCTCGCAGAGGGCCTCTGAATACTCTCAACAGATCTCATCGCTCTATAGAAATGTCATTAAATTTTTACAGAAGTGAAGTGCTTTCTCCAGAAGAGCAAGTCCTGGACATGCTCATGTCATCTTGTAGTAAAAGAAACAGATTTGCTTTTCCATTCTTACAAGATGACTTGACCAACTCCAAGCAAGCCACTTTTTGCTTGCTTCATTTGCATCTATAGCCGACATCATCTATCACATCTTTATTATCCTTCATCATTTAAAGTTTGTCTCAACGAGTCATTAAAATGAAATTCTTTGCAAGTTGCAATAGTGAAGGATACCTTTGATAGTGCATTGTTCAAATCATTCACTAGCCAGCAGACTTCTGCAGTTGAATCTTCGCTACGACACGTTTCGCAATTTTCTTGTAATTCATAGCCTATGAAAGAATAAAAAATGTAGATAGAGGACATCGAAGATCTGGTGAGGTAATTGTACAGTTCTGTCCTGAGACATAACCAGGCCAGATGTATGTCCCGGTAATAGCAGAAAGTCTAAACATCTTTGGGTGGGCCTAGCGATGGGAAGTTACGTTAAAAACGAAACCTTTCGAACGATACAAATTTTTGTCCAAAATTTTAATTGACTAAAAGTTCTGAATTCTTTAGAAACAGATGAAAACAAAAAATTAATCCTAAACCACTGTTAAAAAATAATATACTCTCATCGATGATCCGGCTTCCAAAATGAGTTTCCAGATTGTAGTTGTCAGTAACAATGTTCTTGAGTCGGTGTAGGTCGATCGACTGATAGAGATCGTTTCGTCTGCAATCCTGAAAACTGCAGCCTAGAAACTGCTTTCAGAACTACTATGTTCTTTGAACAAATGCTTTTGATACATCTGTATATATAGTTAGTTAAAGTTGCATATGACCAACTAGTAGCTTAACCTATATTTTAGTGTTATGCAAAATTGTTTGTCCGAAATTCTTGAATAATTGTTCGAAGCTTTTGTCAAAGTTGTTTTTCTGAAACTTCTCGATCCAAAAGTTCTCGATTTTAATATAGCTTCAATCAAGAGCCAGACGCTTTCGGAGCTGACATATCAATCTTGGAAATTAGAATTTACCTCCGTCTCCAACCCAGAGGCTTGGCCTTTTGGCCTAGCAAATTCCTAAAGTACATCAACAAGGAAATCAAGATTAAATAAAAATACTGTACAATTGGTAGATTCTTACATTTAGAATATAATACGATCGAAGCTTAGATAAAATGCTTTTTCATCTAGATTAAAAACCACAAATATATATCTTTATATTACACTGTACCATTCATAGTGAAAAAAGAAAAAGTTGCCACGCCTTCACTATGGATGGTACTTACAAATCAAATTCATTTCAATGCACAAAACAAAGAACAAAACAACAAAACCACGATGCATCACGCAGAACAGACAACAAAAACAACAAAGCCAAGGCAGATTATTGGTCAAAGCAATTAGAGCTCTTCAACTCATAGGTGTAAAACGAGAGAAAAAAATTGCAGTGCATGGTTTATCTAAGTAACCCACCTCACCAATGCGGAACAAAACAAGAAAAAAAACAGCACAAAACAAAAACTAATAGGGAACTACTGCTGATGGTTTGATGTTGTTGTATCAATCGAATCAGCCCGCATCCTGTATTTCTCTGATTTCAATGGTACCTAAAGATGGATCTCCAAAAAGAGTCGATGGCAAAGAGTATCATCATCATCCATATTATTGAAATGCTTGCACGGCTATCGCTGCTTTATTCCTGATATTTTCCCTATGCTTCAAGGATTAACCTAGGCCCAAATCGCCAAAGCTCTCGTTCGGAGGTGACAGCACCTTCAATTTGTCATTATTAAACAGTCAAAAAATTTTTAGTCAAAAATGTAGTATTTTGTGCTTCACGGTCCTCGACCATAATATATATCAAAGTAGGAGAAGTAAAAGTGTAACGAAACCCAAAATAATTTCTATTAGGGCCTGTTTATATGAAGAAAAACACCTCACCTGCTATACCCGGGGCTGAGAGGTGAGATTCCACCATCCCATAGAATCCTTTGTATTTTCATTTCGCGTTTAAACGACGAACGGAACACCACCGGTATAGTGAAATCCCACCTCACTAGAGGTGGAATTTCACATGGGTGAGGTGAAATTTTTCCATATAAACGAAACACCACCGGTATGGTGAGGTGAATTGAAACAATTCGTTGATTCTTATTGGTCAGCTCGTTCTGATTTCACGGAAGAGAGACTCTACTCTACCTGGCCTCCCAGCCCCGGGACTAACAGGTGAGGTGAAAAATCTCATAGAAACGGTAGCTGAAATCTACCTCGCCTCTCAGCCCCGGGTCTGGAAGGTGAGGCGTTTTTCCTCATATAAACAGGGCCTTAGATATTAGTTATGGGAGTTAGACGGAAAATTCATGCAACCAACATATTGCACAAAAGAAGCCATAAACACATTTAAAATTATGATAACAAATATCTTGAAGGACACTTCACTCTTTCGAAAACGTGTACGAGAATTCTTCAGAACAAAGGATTTTTACGGTTTTTTGAAGGATTTTTGTTGAAAAAGAAAGGATTTTTGCCAAAGGTAAACGAGAATTTTTCCGAGGTAAATGCCCCTCGAAAAATCCCATCATTCGATACGATAAAATAAGTGAGTTACCTGTACACTATCTGGATGTGAAATAACAATTGGAGTTCCTTCGTCTGAAGTCTCTGTTATTACACCATCTAATGGAATTTCTCCTAAAAATGAATAAGTCTGATTTGATAACATCAGAAATTGAAATGAAAAATTCCGAGAACAAACTAGCGAGTTTCTCATTTCGTCTAAGATTTAAGTAAAATCGGAAGAAAGTTGACAGAAGTAAACAACCTGTCGTAGGTATTTTCCTCTCATGAAACATTTCATTTTATCACTCACAAAAATCATTTTCATGTGATGGAAACCAAACAAGGTCAGTAATTTTTGCACTATTTTCCTTGCAACGAAAAAGATTCAAGTTGACTTTCCTTATTTGATCTCGACAATCTTGATCTGGACCATAACATGGAATCACAAAATATTTGAGAAAATTTTCACCCTGAACTGATTTTTCCAAAAAGTAAGCCATTTTCTCGGCCAGTACTTTTACGATAATAATGAAACACACAACTGCAAAAAAGGCATTGAACTAATGTCATCAAAAGGAGAGTGCAATGGTAGGTAGGCTTCTCAGCACTGTTTCTTTAGCTATCAATTATCTTATTCCCAACACGTGTGGGCCATCGATTTCAATGGGCTATTTTTAGATTTTTTAACGCAGAAACACAACTTTCATTAGGAATGCGATCACAACACAATATGGAACGATTTACAGAATGATACCACAGGAGGTGTGATCATGCACATCTCTCCTGAAGCAGGGACGTAGGAAGCATCTCAAACTTGCGGGGCACGACACTTCGGGGGGCACTTTTTCCTTAAGAAAACGGGGGCATTTTCTAGAAAAAAAAAGGGAATTTCTTTGTTTATTGCAAAATCTTGGGGGCACGTGCTCCGAATGCCCCCCGGTTCTTACGTCAATGCTCTGAAGCCAATAAAAACAAAGAAAAGCAAATACGGTCCACAACGAACAAACAAACTAACCAAACAACGCAAAGCGGAGACAGTTTTCATTCCATTTAGAATCCACAACACCTACTGTTTCATAAACCCAAGGCCAATTTTCCATAAGGTGAGGAATAAATAAACTATTGAAACCTTTTGAAACTTTTCCCTCTCGAAATCTGTTAATATTAATGAGTTTAACAGTAACGCTCACATGTCGATGAGGTCAAAAAGTTAGCTACATTGCTGAAAATTGACTTATGCACAAATGTTCAAATTTTCAAAATGGCGGCGTTAGTAGGTGTTGTAGTGCAGCGGTGTAATCCTCTGACTTTGCAGTCAGAACAGTTAGGCGGAGTGGGTTCGATACCTGGTAGGGCCCCAACACTTAAGCGCCATGACAAGGGGTCGCGGACTCGATTAGCGCTTCGCTGTTTCTGCCATCCCTGCGCTTGGTGCTAAAAACCGCAACTTCACCTTCACCTTCACCAGTGCGGACAGAGACATGGTATTGCCTTGCAGTTGCTTACGTTGTTCTGTGCTTCACTTTTTTTGTGCCATTATAACGATGCTTAAATAAGAAACAACTTACCAATAACTTCAGTGTCATGATTTTTGCCTTCAACCTTTTTTCTCCCAAATATGTGATTGACTTCATTGCATTTTGGACAGATATAGTGGCTCATGTTTTCCACGAGTCCCAAAACCTACAACATAAAAGATACAAAATAATGTTTTTTTTTCACTACCTTTCATGGTTCCAAACTTTTTAAATCTTCACTCGCAATTATTTGGTTGCAAGAATCCTTAACTTGTAGTTGTAGCTCTGTGTCTCTTTCTTTATGTTATGACCCCTGGGTAGACAAAATGTTTTGCTCCTTGGGGTATCGTCTCCGTAGTAGGGTAGCGTTAGGTATAGGTATAGTAGTAATCATGTATTGTAAATTTTTAATGGAATATGTATATAAAAAAAACATAAAAGATTTGCTAAGATATCGTCCTATACCTAATGCGTCAGAAAAACGCAGACTGTTTAAAGAACTACTGTCCCGGGGAAAGGTTACTTGACTAGGGGAAAGACGGGGGTGTGTGGAAAATCTCTATGTACCCTGTATCCAGTGGATACAAAATGCCTCCAAAGTGTACACGGTCGTATAAAAATTGTACCAAAACTATGCATGATCAATTTTTCCAGGAGAACTCTAAAAAGTTCCTTCCACACAATACTCGTTAGCATAATTTTCTGATCATTAACCTGTCGCATAAGCTTTGTCAGAATAGGACACCCTGTCGCATAATTTTTACCGTAAAAAGACACCCAGTTGAGCGGCACACCCCGTCACGTTAAGTATGGGCGTGGTATGGGCGTGAAAAAACTGAAAAATAATAGAGAGAATTTTATTGCACGAACCAATCAGGTTCATCTCATATGTCCTTTAGAAAACGATATTCAATCAACGCTCACAGCTACTGCCTACAAAAAGAAAACTCTCTTAGGGCCTGTTTATATGAGGAAAAACACCTCACTTGCCAGGCCCGGTGCTGAGAGGTGAGATTCCACCTTCCAATAAAATCCTTTGTTCTTTCATTTTGCGTTTACATGAGGAACACAACACCACCGGTATAGTGAAGTCCCACCTCACTAGAGGTGAAATCTCACCTAGGCGAGGTAAAATTTTTCCATATAAACGAAACACCACCGGTATGGTGAGGTGAATTGAATCTATTCGTTGATTCTCATTGGTCAGTTCATCCTGATTTCACGGAAGAGAGACTTTACTCCACCTCACCTCTCAACCCCGGGGCTGACAGGTGAGGTGAGAAATCTCATATAAACAGTGACTGAAATCTACCTCGCCTCTCAGCCCCGGGTCTGGCAGGTGAGGTGTTTTTCTTCGTATAAACAGGGCCTTAATGTCAACCAACTCCATTGCTGTGTTTTGCTCTATATTTTGTATTCATCTTCTGTTTTCTTACATGGTTCTTCTTCCTTGATGCAGTCGAAGCTGATTGTTATTTGGAGCTTAGTTGTTAATTAGATTGATATTGCCCAACAAAATTTTCTCATCTCAGTTAGCCTTTGACTGATCGATTAACATTTCATTTTTGAATATCGACCTCATACTTTTTATATTATTATTATTATTATCAATTTGTTTTACGTTGGCAACTTACATAGCTATATATAATTAAAAAAGCTAATTCAAGCCAACAAATTAATACAATGCTACATGAATATATACAAGAAACATAAGTCGATAAAATTACAAAATTCACAAAGTTCGTATCAATTTACAAAGTTCATATTAAAAATGGTGTAAAACTATAAAAACTATAAAAAGCCGAGCCGAGGAATATACTGCCTGCAAAGTCTGCAGTCGCAGCCTTCATTGTTCCAATATTTGATTTTATTCTTGAATTGTTGCACAGAAGAAGAATCCTTAATTTCCTGTGGAAGAGAGTGCCAAATACGCTGCCCTCTGTATCGGACTGATTCAGTACCATAATTAACTGTATGTACCATAGGAAGTAAAAATGTATTGGCATTTCTCAAATTATATGTGACACTTCTTTTCAGGAAAATTTCATCCATAAAACTGGGGTTTAAATTATTTGTAGTTTTGAACATTTCAGTCATTAGCAATTGCACATTTTTCTGGTGTATTGTTACAGATCTATCTTTTTCTAATAATGATACAAAGCTGGAAGTATAGTCTTTATAAGCTATTCGTAAGGCTCTTTCATGCAGTCTGTTAATCTTGTTATTCATTTTTCTGCTATGGAACATCCATACCATAGCCCGCCAAAAGCGGAAACTTTTTGTGACTCACAAGGTATAATTGCAATCTTTTCCACTTCCATTTTTATAACTTTATCAATATATAATAGTTAGATGGCTTGTTATGTTCTTATAAGCATTGCTTTTGCTACGGTTTACAAATAAGTAAGTATTTAGTTTTAGGTGATTTGTGAATAAAAATCATCAAGTGTAGTATTAACAACTAACCGGTATATCAACTTTCTTGAACATTTCACTGCCTCGTCTTGCGTCAATCCGCGCAAGATCTTGAGGTGTTGTGACAATAACTGCACCTAAAATACAGTCAAAAACAGATTTCAATGACGCTCCATATCTGAAAATAAACTCAAAGAAGGTTAGATGCGACGCTGATAAAAAGCAAGTTCAAGAAAATTTAACAGCTGCACCAGGTGGGTCAAAAAGAAAGTTAAGACGTTTGAAAGTCAATAGTTTGGTAGCTACTCAGCAGAACCCTTGAAAATGATCATCATTGTGTGGGTAACATGCCAAGTAAGATAATAAACTTCATTTAGTTAAAATCAGTCATATTTTGTCAATTTACAGATGATTTCATAAATCATACCGGGTGTCTCTTAATGATGCATCGCTGCTTACCAAAATATGTTTTCTTAAATTATGGAACAATTTGAATTAAAGGACAAAGCCGGGGTAGGTATAATTGCACATTATTCAAGAGATTACACTGTTGTGAATGGTGTTGTAATACCTTTTTCAATTTTTCTCTTATAATCTGCGAAGCTACGTGTTTCAATCTGCTAAGAAATGCGAAATGACGTCATTTTATATGACGTCACTTCACGTTGACTTGAACGAGGCTGCCAAATGTGTTGATACGATACGACTCATATTGCTATATCGCGCCTTCGCACACTCGCACCAAATACAAAGTGGCGACGACATTTAGCCTAACTTACGAAGATTCATTAACAAATTTATGACAGTTGGAGGCATCAAAACTTGGAAAGAACTCACGATTGGTGTTCAGCAGTTGGTAAGGTCGCTTTTTAACAATAATTTTATCAAACCCGCACTTGTCCTTTAAACAGCAATCATTTTGTAGCATAAAGCCTACATTGGATGTGGAAATTCACTTCACCAAAAGAAAATCAGCCATAACAAATCGGAGCTACAGGTTATTTTGCTTGAGACGTGTTTCTGAAGCTACCTCAAAGGGAACTAGAAATCTCCATAAGGTTTCTTCAAAATTTCAGCTTCAAAAATTCAAATGCTAATCTTCCAAGGAGTAAGATGTGATGACAAATTTATATTTCTTACACTTCACTGTGCATGGGTTGCATGGTTAAGTTTCCTATTAGGGATCACTCACTATTAATGTCGGATATTTTCATCGATAATAAAGATTTTTCATGACCCCTTCATTTCCTCATTAAGATTTTCAAGGGCCTGTGATTTTTGGAGGCCCCTCTCTCTATCAAGTGTGAAATCACATTTTCTGATGGCAAGCAACGCAAAAAGGACATAGAAATGCTTTCAAGAGAAGAACTGGCTTGGCACCTGGAGATTTTATGAAAAATATGATATTTTGAGGAAAAACACAAGGATTAAAAAAAGTTATTATAGAAGGATGATGTTTATGTTTCAAAAGGCTGATCAGATTTGTTCAGTTTTCATGGCCCCTTATTTTATACTCAAAATTTTCAGTGGCTCCCCTTCCACTGCCCTAAATTTTCAGTGGCCCCCTTACACTGCCCTAAATTTTTGGTGGCCCCTCTAAATATCTTCCGGCCACCTACCCAGCATTAATAATGATTGGTCCCTAACAGATAATTAATGCAATTTTCATTTTCTCAACGCTGAAAATGGGACGAAATTTCATTGCAGTTATTTAGTTTCTCTTACGACTTATCAAAAATAGGCTCCAAGTAAAATTGTCCAGAATTCCTGAGCCTTACGATCGATTTTTGTGTATCTAATCTCCGCATCTGACTGTGCTTTAGGGCTTCAAAAGAAGAGGTTATTCATTGAAAACGGAGCATAATTCATAATTACAAAGCCCTGCAAACGATGATACATCATTTTGGGACATGCGGTATTCCATCTCAGAATCGTTCGAAGCAGGCCTAAACTTCTGGCTCAAATTCCCAACGGTTAACCTACACAGCGATGACAATCGTACCGCCTAGGAAATCAACTGTGCAGATACAGAGCCAGCCCTACTTGGGGATTTCTCTTAACCGTAATTCAGATAGTTTTCAGGATCATCGTAATGAATTGTTAGCAAATTTAATCTTCTATTTTAGGTCTGGTTTGAAAGATTTTGAGCCAGAACAGTTTCTTATAATCGCCGTAACTAAGGAATAACATGACTGGCTTAAATCAATTAGATCCCTTCACCTGAGCTGAATAATACGGTACAAGGAGAAAACGGACGCAAAAAATCAGACAGATTTTTGAGCACACTGAGGCCTTTCAAACTTATGTTATCATCAGAGTGTGACTATCTGTCTGACTAAGGCCCCATTCACACTACTCCGTTTTTGTACAAAAACGGAGAGAAAAACCTCCGTTTTTGTGAAAGTGTTCACACTGATCCGCACAAAAACGCCACAAAAACGGAGGTTTTCGAAAACGCTATCAAAAGTGGATAACCACAAAAACGGAGGTTTTTGAAAACGCATTTGATCAATGTGAACGCACAAAAACGGAGGTTTTTGAAAACGCTCCGATATGCAACAATGGGTTTCACAAAAACGGAGTAATGTGAACGCACAAAAACGGATGTTTTTCGCTGCGTTTTTGTTATCGGGCAGATCAGTGTGAACGCACAAAAACGGAGGTTTTTCTCACCGTTTTTGTACAAAAACGGAGTAGTGTGAACGGATAGCTTCGATGCAACAAAAACGGATACTAACAAAAACGGAGTAGTGTGAACGGGTAGCTTCGATGCAACAAAAACGGATAGCTACTAACAAAAACGGAGTAGTGTGAACGGGGCCTAATAGTCTGACATAACTAAGCTGATATGTTACCAACACAGTGCTAACCAGTTTTAAACGACAAGGCCGGCGTTGGTATGATTAGTGCTTCTTAACTTTATTTCACATTTTGAGCTTCCCAACGGCCGTTAGTGCCTTGAACATTCTGAAGATATAGGGCCAATTTGGTCGCTGTGGCGTCACTTTCTTGTATGAGCACAATATAAAGAGACGGGCAACGATTACGAGGTGAGAAAACAAACTAATAATAATAATAATAATAATAATAATAATAATAATAATAATAATAATAATACACGAATTTTTATACAGGAATAACCTATCAGTGCGACAAACATACTGTTATCATTAGGGTCCTGTGCTAAAAGAAAAGAAATATACAATGTAAGTGGAGAAAAATTAAGCAAAGAACATATTTAAATACATTTATATAAATCATTTACATGTGTTCTGAATAAAACCCTAGAGTCCAACTGTCTTGCTAAGATAGGAACTTTGTTATAAGCGTTTGCCGCAGTCACAGAAAAACTTTTACGACCAAATTCTGTTTTCATCCTTGGAACCTTTACAGCTAGATTGTTATTTCTTGTATTTTGACCGTGTTCCTTTCTTTCAAAGTTACTTTTGAATGGGTCACAAACATTGTCTTGGAGGCAGTCAAATACAAGACAGCCTCGTTTTCATTTGCGCGATATGACGTCATTTCGCTCAAATCGCTTATTTGAATACGTAATTTAACAAAGAGAAGGCGAAAAATGGTATGAAAAAGTATGATACACCATTCATGGCAGAATTATCTTGTATTTCATCATCAATCATGCCAACCCTGGACTTGCCCTTTAAGAAATCTGATTCATGTGTAGGAAAATACAGGCTTTGATTGGTTAGAAATAGCGGTATTGTCAGAAATCTCAGTACCAGAGTGACAATGAAAGCCGTTCTTTCATCAAAGCTTCTTGGCCGATATCATGTTTCTTTACGACTGAAACTTGCAAAAATACCTTACTGCAAGCACAGGAATTTAGCATCTGGTGACACAAGGGTAAGTAAAATACTTTTTTATATGTAATAAATGCTGCTGGAAATTGAAGAGAATTAAATTTATGCGACCTAAACCAATGCAAATTGAACGGTTGGGGGGGGGGGAGAAGGCATAAAACTAAAGTGGCTTCCACATCGCAAATACTGAGCACGAAATTCCCAGTTTGCGTTAATATGCAGCCTTAATAATAAAGAGGATCGCGGAAAAATCCTCACAGAATCTTTTATTTTTGATCGCTTTTGACAAAATTATAATATGCTAGTACTCTATAGTATCCATCCTCAATTCCCTGTTTCAGCTACATATAAAAATTTCAGTCATCACAACCGTACGATAGATTTTTGATTTATCACCACCAATCGAACATATGGAACTGTTTTTGACTCACCCAATAAACTCTTTCTCCCAATTTCTCCAGATTTAAACCACAAAGTGCACATGTTAGAGCAACATTTGCTGCCAACGTTAGGAGGATTCTTTGTATTGTTGTAAACCAACACACATGAGAAGCATATATCAGAAACCTCACCAGGCTTTAAAGTTCATTAACAGCACACCACGATACTACAGAGTGGAATCCACGTACAACAAATCATCCAAGTAATAGCCTAGCTGCAACTGGTACAAGCTTGGACATCAGTAACTTTGTGTCTCCAGTAGCAGGAGACATACGGATCACTAAATAATCTGGTGGTCTCCTGGCAACAAGACATAATGGAATAATGATCTTACCATATAGGGAACGGCAAGAGTAGAATCCAATTACAAAGAGTCATCCATGTAATAGCCTACCTGCAACTGGTACAAGCTTATACATCAACAACTGTGTGTCTCATGTAGCAGACGGCATATCGATCACCAAATAATCTTTTGGTACCTAGGCAACAAGACATTATGGCATAATGATCGTACCATATAGGGAACAGCAACGGTGAGATACAGTTACAACAAGTGTTATAGCTTACCTGCAACTGGTACAAGCTGAGAGATCGATAACTGTGTATCTCCAGTACCAGGGGGCATATCGATCACCAAATAATCCAGTGGTCCCCAGGCAACTTGCCGAAGCATCTTTTCGATCGCTGACATGACCTGAAATGCGTTAATCTTCGTCAATGTAGGTCGCTTAACGATTTTAGGTACTGCCGCCAACCGTCCGCCAACCGTCACAAATGTCCACACAAGAAGGCCATCATGACTAGAATATGTTCTGTTGTTTATCATCAAGACCAGGGTCAGAGCGTTAGAATTTTACTAAAATTTACAAGGACCGACTTTTCAGTACCAGTTCGAAATTCAAAATCTCAATTACTTCAACGACTCCTTTAAAGAATTGTCTCGAAGGACTTTGGGATGAAGCATCGCAAGAAAATAATTTTTAGCTCCAGAACAATAGGACCAATTCTGACAAACTAAATTATACATGCATGTTGACACGTTAGCCACACAAATCTTATCAGTTCACGTGAAGTTGAAAATTTTGTAACAGCTGCAGGCTGTCTTAGCACACTTCTGATTCATCAGTAAAATTCGCTCGCTGATTACAATAAACTTTTCAAATTGTAAAGCAACTCGTACGTAAATGAAAGCTTCATATTTGAACACACTGGGTGTAAAAGTTACATCACATACCATAAGCCCCCTCCAGACAATAGGTGCTCCTTCCGGAACAAGAAAACCCATTGACATACTGCAATTGAAGAAACAAGATAACGAAAACAAACGAACAAAACCAGATTTTGTGGACAGTAAAATCACGAAAGAGACAAACAACAAAAGTGCATGTAACTACAACGAACTGAAAGCAAAAAAGGGACTGTACGAAAATGGAATTAGAGGTTGAGTGTGGTATACCTGTTTTTGTTTGCGCATGGGGGCCCTCTGCTCATTGACTTGCACTCTTTACGGGAGAGACGGGGGTGTGTGGAAAATCTCTCTGTACCCTGTATCCAGTGGCATACAAAATGCCTCCAAAGTGTACACGGTCGTATAAAAATTGTACCAAATCTATGCAGGGGTTGTTGCCTGACATCAAATGTTGCCTGATATTCATACTTTTTCATTGTAGTTTTTTTTCTTTAGAAAATTGTATATTTTTGAATTGTGAGTGTCTGTCATGGTGGAAACTCCGATGACCTAGTGTCTGTTCCCTCGATGACAGGCACAGTAGCTGTAAATCTTTTGAGTTTATTTTATTGGATCATAAAAAAAATTGTACATACCATTTCATTCCATAATTTATCAATGGGATCATAAGGTTTTCTAGAAGAGATTGGTTCCAAAATGTAAGTAAAAGAAAAAAGGTTGAAATCTTTGACAAGAATCTGTACAATTGGGTTAGCTGAAGCTTCATCATGGAGGATAAAAAACAAATTACAATATATTTTCCTTAAATCGGGCATGTACTCCTGTGTACCTATTGCTAATTGATGACAGAAGATACTCTATATCAAATAAGATAGTGTTTCTAGTAAGCATTTTCTTGAGAAAAACCATGGGTAAATGAGCAGCTCCATACGGATGGCGGATAAGGAAAACGTACAGTTATCTGCCTTTTGAGAAATGCATGTAATATTACATACAAGGCTGAGTCTATCAGGTTTTTGCGCAAAATGATAATAATTCAAAAGAAATGATTAAAACACATTTTCCAGTGATCAAAATGATGCAAATGACAAAGTGGAAACAAGGCTTCAGTACCGGGTGAGTCAATAAAATGCCCGGTGTTTGAAAAACTGCTTCTCTTTGAATATCAAAGCAATAATATTGAAAACTGTCTTGTTTTATTTCCGATATGTGCTATTAAATTCAATAACTTAGGTGGCTTTAATCGGCCATTCCTTCCCATAGGTAAGGGAGATTATCTGCAGAAAACCCCTGTCGAAACTGCCAAGGCCGAATGAAAACGACGACCAACATTTCCCTTGTTTTCCTTGCTGGCAACAATGACACTTACATGCATTCATGTATTTTGTCCTCTTGGGAGCATGGAATCCCTCTGGATTACTTATTCATACTGCGGGGACGACTTTTTCATTCCTAAAGATGATAGCATGTGCTGAAACATGTTCAAGTTCATTGCTGGCAGGTAAACATATACGGGAAACTTGCCCGTGATTTTAGCACTCTTCTAAAGAGATCTATTTTTAGAATATCCATTGTAAGATCTGAACGGAGTAACTGATTTCAGCCAACAAAAATTCTGAAATCACTGAACATGTTAGCTACCCTGTCAGATATTGCAAAATATCATTGCTTAAACAAGGGCAGATTTTGTAATACGATAGCATCAGTCACTTTGGTTCACACCTCAATTCAAAGCGATTAGCGAATGCAGACAAAAGAAATTCTCTCAAGCAAAACTTCAAAACAAACGAAGCCGCAAAGTTACCCTGAAGCCAGTACGGCAAATTCTCGTTTGGTGCGGGCGAAGGGAGGTTTTTAAGAGAAGGTATGTGCTTGTAACGAAAGAAGAAGGATAAATCTAAAGTTCTGTCTCGCGGATTTTGCTTATTTGATTCGGAAGCCGAGCAGAGGGCATTACAAATTTTTGCATATTTATTGCTCAGATGTACGAAGTCACTCCTCAGCTCCTGAATCAAATAAACAAAATCCGCGAGACAGAACTTTAGATTTACCCTTCTTCTTTCGTTATAAGCACGTGAGCGTGCACTAAGGTTTCTTTATAATGATCGTAAGAGCTCATATAAGGACTTGCTCCAAAAATCAGGAAGATGTACTATGCAAGTTTCGCGTCAAAGAACTCTTTGCATTGAAATTTACAAAACAATGAATAATCTAAATCCGCCATTTATGAAAAATTTCTTCAAACTCAGATCTTCGCATTATTCCTCCAGAAAGCCTTATGACTTAAAGCATGTAAGACCAAATCAAGTAACTTTCGGTTCAAACAGTCTTGAGTCCGTTGGACCTCAAATATGGAATGGCTTACCAAACAAAATGAAATCTGCAGAAAACTTGAAAAACTTCAAACTTATGATAAAGGAATGGAATGGCCCAGAATGCAAATGTAGTGCCTGCTGTAGTTTTACTTTTACTGAACAATAACTTTTTTTAACATTTTAATTTCATTCGATTTAGATTAGTTAACTTTGTATATATTGTATATATTGTTAGCTATGTAAATATCGAATTAAAATAAATGAACAACAACAACAGCAACAACCTTCCCTTAAAAACCTCCCTTCGCCCGCACCAAACAAGAGTTCGTCGTACTGGCTTCAGGGCAACTTTGCGGCTTCGTTTGTTTTGAATTTCTGCTTGAGAGAATTTCTTTTGTCTGCATTCGCTAATCGCTTTGAATTGAGGTGTGAACCAAAGCAATCGATGCTATTGTATTACAAAATCTGCCCTTGTTCATTGCTTGTATATTCAGGGAGCAGTAGCGTTTCAAATGCCAGGCCTTTTTTGACACACCGGAAGAACAACCATACATTCAGAGAATCTTGAATAGACTAGCAACCATCAAGAACGAGAGTCCTTAGTGGAAGACTGACAAGTATTGAACTGTGAAAACAATTTTGTACTCCAAATGGAATTATTTCAAATTGTGACAGATTATTGTATATTAAGTGATTATGAACCAATTACGAGGTCAATGCTTGAAAACATTCCAACCGTAGTTTGCCGTAAGGACCGAACGCAGCGATGTCCGTACAAGGAACTAAGGTCCAAATATTTTAGTGCATGAATTGAGTAGTCGATTAATAGAGGCTTTATCATAATGCAGAAATCATTTCAGAAACATTTTTAACATTCTTGGCTGTTCTATTTGATCTTGTTTATCACTGTAGTAGGTCTTTTCGACGTCATCTACATTTGCATTTTTTTCATATGTATTAGCAAAAGCCTTCTTCAAAAATCACAGTAAAGAAGTCTTTGAAGACTAAGCTAAACCTAAGCTGTTCATTTGAATGGCATAAGCCTGCACAAAGAAGCCCATCCCTTGTTGTAAGTTTCCAAGGCAACGCTGGCAGGAGAGTATGGCTCTAAATGCTCCAAACATAGGGCTTTTGTGGACCATCAAGAACTGATCAACTTCTTCCGCTGCCGGTCCGACAAGCCGTATTTTCGAACACCATAAAATAGCCTTTATCATCTTGTGAATAGATTAAAACAACTTACTGTCATCTAGCTCTGGCTCTCCTCTGACGTTCATCAGAGTTGGTATTGATGGTCCATAGACATCTGCATCCAGTATGCCTACAGAGAGCGCCTACAGATATTTAGTCAATTTAAAGTTCATTTTTCAAAGGAATTTAACTCCAAGCAAAGACATGAAGCTGTGTACAGTACTACAAGAAAATAGGATAGAGCTTTGTGGTACAACTCCTTAGGAATTAAAAACATATTCCATTGCAAGACTCCTTCTGAATTTGTAAAAATTTATAAGAAGTTACAAAAATACAACAAACTTCCAAAATGAAATTGCACATGTTTTTCAAATTAAGTGTGCTAATGTACCAAAGAACTGCATGGTTTAACATTATGAAGAACATGCCACTTTGTTTGTGGGATTTACTCTTTACACCATTTTCAAAATGTTCTTTTTGTCATTATCAACAATTTATTTCAATTAACATGTGAAATAGCAGATGGTATTGTTGCAAGATATTCCCCTTGTGGTTCATCAAGGTTGCAAAACTCTTTTGTATATACTGTTCTTGAAAAATATGCACAGTATATAAAGAAGAGATTTAGACTATTCATAATCACTCTGTTTGAAGCTTCAGTTTGTGAACTTACTTTGTCATTTGCAGCCATTGCAAGGGCCAAATTCACTGAAAAGTAAAATGAGAAATCAGAGACAGAGAAGATAAGCAACCTTGGGGTGTCTTTTTTTTTTTTTTTTTTTTCTATTGATTATATATTATTACAATAACAATATTACTTTCTACCTTACAAATTCTAATTACTGTACTACACTATAGGGACGATACCATGGGGAGCGAAAAGATAATGACTACCCCGTGGTCAAAAAAGAAGACACGTAACATTAAACTAACAAACAACTACACTACGATTTAAGAACTAATGAATAATGTGCTAGATTCCGTCTGACATTAGATGTCTGGTCAGGGTTTTAAAGAAATAAAATGTGGTCACGAGCATGAGTTGTTCGTGATGTTGAAAATGGTAAGACTACCTGACATCTAATGTGAAACAGAATTACAAAGAAAAAGAACATTTACTTTAAAGGACTTGGTGGCTGCTTGGTACGGACGTTGCAAATGATTTTATTCAAACCGACCAGTTTCGTGGATGAAGCGCAAAGTCAGTTCGAGTATGTTTCTGTTCATATCATTAGAAAGGTCTTGATCACCGTATAATAAAAGCTGTGTCAAAGAATCATTTGAAAGATCGGTAATTTGCCTAAATGGTCGTATTAATTCAACAATTCCAGCGAAAAGATCTTGACGTTGAGCATCAAAAGAAGGGCAGAGCAACAGAAAGTGCTCCGTATCCTCAATGCCATCGCTTGTTGGGCACATTGGATTTATTGTATCCCTAAAATTATGCTTGAATTTGTGGAAATTCAATTTGCTGAGACCAACCCTGAGTTGGGTAAGATAGGATAATCCTTTTGGGTCGTAAATTCCAAACACAGATTTTGCAGGGGGGCGGATTATCGATAAAAGCTTTTTCTTAAAAACAGCGACAGAAGGTGCAAGTCTCAATTCAGGCTCAAGCTTATTCCATTCGGACAAACAATTTGGATAGAAGCTAGATTTGAATTTGTCTGTCCTTGCCCTTAATCGCCCAATGACATCCTGATCACGAAGACGGTACTGCGACTGATGAAGAGGGGGAATCGGATCTACTGTATACTCAGGACTAAGATCATTTACAAACTTGTAGAACAAGGTAAGGCGCCTACTCCATCTTCTGGAACTTAATGACTCCCATCCAAGCTCTGTGTACAGCTTGTCGCGAGACGTTCCTCTCCATGTTCCTGTTACTGCCAAAGCAGCAGAATACTGAACAGCCTCTAGCTTTTCCATCAGATTTGGTAAAATGATGTTTTGACTGAATTCACATACTTTAGCAGGGATATGATAAATAACATCACCATAGTCCAAGTGGGGTCGAACATAGAGCTTATATAATTCGTTTAGAGTATGCCTGGGCAGATACTTGGAGAGATATTTCAGCAAACCAATGCCTTTTCTAGTTTTTGAAATAGCTGATTTTATGCACATCAAGAAAATTGGGGTGTCTTGAAAATAAGTTTGTGAGAATGCATGTACATCTTAAAGTATTTATGTCATTCTCAAGAAATATTGAAGAAATGCTTCAAATGAAGACTGGAAACCTCTAATGCAATAATGTTTGAGCCACGATCATCAAGAATGACCTCAGAATTCTTAGGCAAAGCATCAGGCATCAGGCAATTGTATCACACTATTTGTAGACAATTGGTCATTCTTTTCCCATAGCCATGATTTGATTCCCATAGCCAAAACTATGCATTGCATTGACAACTCATTGAGAATGCTCAAGGATTCTTAAACTGTTTCATATCTGGCATGTGCTTTTTTATTTTCATATTTGAAAGCTTAAAATGAAAACTGAACTGAACTATTTACCTGCAGTTGTAGATTTTCCAACACCTCCCTTTCCAGATGCAACCATGACTACATCTTTCACACCCTGGAGTGGTTTTTGTTTTGGCAGGCCTCTTGCCATTAATTGCTTCTGTCGTTCAGCTCTTGAAGGTGGTCTATTTCTTGATGTGCCCTTTAAATATAAGAAAAAATGCAATCATGCTACATGTTGCGAGAAATTAGAAAATCCATTGAGAATTCAGTCAAAACCTTTTCAAATACAAAGCATGCTGTCAAAAGGACCACACCATTGCACACCATATGATAAAATGATAAACTGAAACTGAAACAAATATGGATCTATTTATTGCTAACCTGGATAAGACTGGGCAATAAATGCCTGAATACTTCATACCAATGTCTTGTTTTGAATTGCAAGGGGGGAAATAGGTGCATTGAACATTGCTTCATAATGAATAAATAGAAGGTTGGAAAGTGTACATCAGAATACATTAGCAGTTTTCAGTTCCATTTATCTATCAACCATTGTATGTATAGGGTAGCGGGGTTGTGTCTTGATTAGTTTACCTATTTTTTCTACAATTTAACGATTGATCTGTCGTCTATTTTAAATATCCTATTGAAATCTATAGTGAATAACCTATTGACTATCTAATTGAAAACAATATAGAAAGTAGGGCAACGTTCACAAAAGGCCTTGAATGTGGTATTTCTACTGTTTATGTATTATCTGTTTTGAATACCCTATTGTTTTTTGGGTATGAAAGAGTCCAACTTTTCATAAAAGATTGAGATTTGGGTAGACAAGGTTTGATAGCCATTAAAGCCCACAATTTGAGTGTCATGGCAAGGGGCTGCAGACTCAATTAGTGCATAGCCACCTCTGTCATCCCAGTGCTTGTCACTAAAAACCTCCATGAAATCTTCACCTTGACTATGCAAGTGACATACTCTGCACACCTAACAACATGCAACACTTAAAAATAGATTAGACTTAGAGACCAGTAAGAGGGTTGTATAAAGGACTGACTTATTAAAGGCGGTTCTCTCTGAATTCTACGAGGTTAAATAATCGAAAGAGGTGTCCCACATGAAGACAACAAAGAATACAAAAAGGTAGTGGATCCTAAATTTCTAGGCTAGGCTAGGCCCACTTTTCAGAAAATAGTCCAGTTTCATATTGGGCTATTCCATTTTTTAACCATACAGGGGGGATGGAAGTAAGAATTTAGTCATATTGGCACCCCTTGGAAAAGAGTCATTAGTTAGGAGCAACCCCCTCACAAACAGGACTTTAGACTGATAATCGCCCTTGGAAATGATGGACAGCATGCGTGTGAAAAGGGGATAGTTTCTACAGCCTCCCTGGAAATCTCCGTCAAGGTGCATTAGCCCTTGGAAAATATTTGTTACAATATTTTTACCCCCCAGAGAAGCAGATTTAAGAATTTTTGACCCCCCAGAAATTCCTTTTGAATGACCCCCTGGAATTTTACTTCCATCCCCCTGTATGGAGTAAAAATGGAATAGCCCATTTTGAAATTCTCTGCATACAATTTCTCATTAAAGAACTATACAAACAATTAACTAAACTAAATTACAATTAACAATGTTATAGAAAAAATTAATACAAAATAAACACTCAACATTTACACGCACAAAAGAAACATTGCATAGAGGGAATCTAAAGGAGGAGTTTCTCTCATAATAATTTCTTGGTTCTTGAATACTTACGAACGGATCATCATGGCTGTAACGAAGACAGCAGCAGCATGACTGGGCAGCACTTATCTTTCTAAAAAGTTTTAGTACTCTTGGTGCATTTACTGCCATGTTTATTTATTCAACAAACTTTTAAGTACTTCCACACTTTTCCACAGCAAAACCGCAAAGCGTCCGCCATTGACATAAACCTCGATATGATGCAGAGTGCCAGTACTTACTACTAAATTTATCTGCAACGTGGTGACAGGAATTCAACGATGATGTATTCTCTAATGATTCAACTCAATGAAAGGTAAAGAAATAAGATTTCCGTAGTAAAACTAAATTCTGATCTCGCTATCAAAATCTAGACTGATGACTTTCGGCTAAGTTTTGCTCCATTGAATTGAATTTTTATGTTACTGTTATAGTCATTCCGCTAAAACTTCGTTGAAGCGGAATGGGTATTGTTGGGGGTATCGTTGGGGTAAATGGAGCGAAAACAAGGGCTCATGTAATAAGTCTAATCAAAATCCTGTTTCCTTGGATGAAAGTAAACATAGGGAAATTTCATGAAAGGAAAAGCTGTGGAGAGCTGACAGCCTGATCAGAAAATCGCGAATTGATCCCATTTGTTTGTTGTGGATGCCTTCAAGAAGCTGATAATGTTTTCGTAAGCTGGTTTGTAATTGTTTGATAGCCAAGATTGCACCGGTAATTAAATATGCCGAGATCTTATGAGCGCTGAAATTTGTTGTTGAATGTCAATTTCTGGCAATTTAGGCCAATTTCGTTCCGCATATTCTGTTTGGTGGTTACTACATGTTACTAGGAACGAGTTTGCTGTGGTTATTGGTTGAAGATACGATAGGTCGGCTCGTTGGTTTATAGCACATAGCACATAGCTTTAGCCATGCATTTTAACCACATTTACTGCCAGTATGAATGGTCTACAAGAAGATGATAATGGAGGATCATGATAGCGCTCACAGCACCCCAAGGTCTAGTATTAGCGGCATCAGCTCTCCAAGATCTGTTGGTAGTGGTGCAAGTAATCCAAGCTCGAGCCAGAATTATTCATTTCAGCAGAGAAAGCTGAGAATACCATCAGAGAGAAAGAAAATGGATGCAGCCATCCTCAAAGCTCCACTTGTTAGGCATGCTGTCCTGCCAGCGCTGGTGCCAATTGCAAAAGATAGATCTAGTATTGTTAATGATGATGCTTCTCATGGTAGCATCCAGAGCATTGACATGCCAAGTAATGCACCATTATCTGCAGATAATCTTGCAAATCGAAATATCGTACCGCATCCCCCAGTATCCAAACCAAGGAATGTGACAAGAAAGGGTCCTACTAGACGTGGAAGTGACACTACTTCAGGGTCAGACAAAGATGAAGTAAATATCCCTGATAACAAGAGTGCTCTGAATGGTCCAGGAAGACCAAGAAATGGGGTTAAACAAGGTTTTGTAAGGCGTAATGGCGGAACTGCATCAGTCTCCGAGAATGACAAAAGCACAAGTAATCACAGTCAGCATTTAGAGAAAGATCCCAATACGAATTTTTCTGCTTCCGACCCAGGTGAAGATTTTAATAGAAAATCTGATGAAGACTGCTCATTGATTCATTCTTATGAGGATTATTTACGGCAGGTATCAAAGCATGAAGAAGAAGGATCTTTTGGGGAAACAGAGGTAATTCATAGAGAGAAGCAAACAGAGAAAGATGACAATATTGGCTCTGACTCCAGCTCAGAAAGTGACTCTTCAAGTTCCAGTATCTCAGTTAGCAGCCTATCAGGTGATGAAAGTGACCATAATGATGAAACATTGATCACAGAGAAAGCTGCTAGTACTTTTGAACCACTTTATAGTCTACCTTTCAAGCCAAATATATCAAAATCTACAAAAAATTCAAAAATTGATACAAATGATAACTTAGATGACAATAACATTTTAGAAACATTGAAAAATACTCAAGCAATGAGGACTTATGAAACTTTAATGGATGGAGGATTGAGGACACAATCAGCTCCTGATCTGAGATCTGGAAAATCATTTAGGACTTTAGATACACTTGGATACATGTGTCCTTTGAAACTGCCTCCTAAAATACAAGGGAACTCAAGGCAAAATGTGTCCTCTCCTGATTTACAAAAGTCGAATTTTAACATTAAATATAGGCCATTACCAGATATACCTATTGATAATTCAGCTGCTCAAAGTACTAGTAATGATAACATTGACAGTGATGATGATGGGACAATCTATGAAAGTGTTCCAACTAGAAATATGTCCCAGGTCTTAGGCAGCCCCAGCAAGCCTAAGATTTCATTCAAAGCTGTTGCAGACAGGGTAGTATCTCTGATGCCAAGGTTAACAACAAAAGAGGCAAGGAGCAGAGAAGGTGACAGATATATGGCTGATATCATCAAGTACCTTCCTGACAGAACGTTGAGGGTTTATTGTGGAACTTGGAATATGAAAGGTATTAAGGTGAGATTCAAGAGATGTTTGCATAGGTTTCAACAAGCAAAAGGTCTTTGCTAAGACCCTTTTGTGCACCAAACAGACATTTTTTGCAAGCAATCTGTTTTCTGTTGAGTTGGGATCTTACCTCTTGTGAAATGGATAGGGCCATTAATATTTTTGAAACTTCTGCAAACCCATTTTCAGGGACAACTCTGGGGAGTGGTATTATATGAATGGTGTGTCATACTTTTTCCCATCATTTTTTGCTGTTTCCTGGTGAATTGCATATGCAAATAAGCAAAAAAATGTGTATAGTCACCATATTCAAAGTTTTATCCCAGATATTTGCATCACTTACAGTATGTCACTTATCTAAATAAGTGACATCACTTATTTAGATTTCACTTATTTAGATGCACAAATCTCTCCTTACAGTATTTGAATGTCTAGAAAAGATAAAAATTAGTTGAAGAAAGAATGATACATCATTCATAGTTGTATAATATTGTGTTTTATCATCAATCATGCCAACCCTGGACTTGTCCTTTAAACGCATGTGGTACGCACCTGTTGTTGGTGAGCATTGAATCATTAAATTGACCTTGAATTACATAAAATGCTATGTTTTGAAAATATTTTTTAACACTTTTTTGGATACTTTGATGATTCAGATGATACCTTTAGAAAATTTTTTCTCAGATGAGAGCGTGTGGCTGAGTGGTTAAGGCGTCTGACTCGCACATCAAAGGTCAGAATGGCCATAGGTTCAAATCCTGCGCTGGACAGTTTGGTTGCTGTCCGTAACTCTAGCCCGGGTCAACCAGAGCCATGTGAGGGAAATCTGGTAGCTGCGGCGGGTAACTGTGGCGGGTAGCTGCGGCGGGTAGCTGCGGCCAGTAGCTGCGGCGGACTGATGGTAAAACATCTGTGGCCCCTGCTGGAAATAAGTCTAGACTTTCGTAGGCTAGCCACGTTAATATGAATACCCACCTACCTACCTAGAAACTTTTAACCATCCAAAGCTGTTGATCTTAATGCATTTTGTGCATGATATTTTATGCTTTGGAGTGCCTGAATATTTCAATGTTATGACTGAAGAACGTTATGGTGTTCTACAGTAAATTTAATTCAAAATAAGACTCAACATGCATCGTTCCTAGGTAATGCCAGAGAGCCTTGATGATTACATTCTCCCACATGAAAGTGTTTTTATTCAAGACATCTATGCAATAGGCTGCCAAGAAGGAACACCATTCAGGTAAGGAAGGAAAGAAAGGCTTTTGATTACCTTCATGAAGCAGTGTGACATTGCCACATGATTTTTGATCACAAAAATCAGTGAAAATTATCAAACAAAGATAGTTACACAACTTTCAGATCAAATTGTGATTATTTGCCTTTAACATATCATCATTTGCAAATCATCCACTGTATATTTTCATCATAACATACTTCAAGCCCCATGGACAGACTTAATTCTGTACATACTGAATGTTTTGAAAGGTTTATTGAAACCTTTCAAAAAATAACATTTATTTATTTATCTTTTGATAGGAAAGAATGGGAAATTCGATTACAAGAAACATTAGGACCAACTCATGTATTGATGTATTCTGGAAATTTTGGAGTATTGCATCTTTCAATTTTTGTGAGAAGAGAGCTTGTTTGGTTTTGCACTGGTAAGTATTGCATTTGTTGTTTTGGGAAATGAAGTACCTAGTTGATGTGCCTAAATCTTGAACATTGCTTGTTAGTGTAAAATGTAGTAAATGTAAGAAAAGGAGCTGGTGTACCAGAGCTGGTGATTTTAAGGTTTTGGAGACCAACACTTGTAGATGAGCCGTTTATCGGAAATTACACTAACGCAAGAAGTATGTCGGACCAAGTCTTTCGGATGCTATCCAGTATCCACGAACTTATGGGGGGTTTCATAATGCAGAGTATTCAATCAGTAAATATTTTGGAGCACAAAGATTTGGACGTTAAAATCTTCCGATGTTCCGATGTATGAATTGTCCGGAAAAGTTAATGTTCGAAATTGTTTCGTTGAGCGTAGGTTTGTCTTTCAGTGCAGTTTTCAGTATTATTTCTTTCTCGTTTCAGGCATTGAGCAAGACACTGTTGCAACAAGAATGGCACATAAGTTTAAAACAAAGGTAGAGTAGAATCAACTTTTATCACTGCCAAATATGAGCAATATCAACCCTCCCATATTGGTAACGTTACCAAGATGCTGGGGCAAAATGAGCCGGTGGCAGCAGAAGCCCAGGGTAGTCTGTTTTGAGAGCAGGAACACCGCAATGCGACGAAGAACAACAGCAAGTATGTACGAAATAAAGAAATTAGATACCAATATTTCGTCCTGCCATCCTGCTTGCAGGGCTTCTTCAGAGATGTTACGTTGCAGTTACATTGACAAGAAAATATGTATGCCTATGCATGTCTATAATGATAGTCTATTTTGGTATAGACAATGGGATGACGTCATGGTGTCTGGTGACTATTTGTGTCGAGTGATACTGTGATTTAATGATATGTGATCATGTGATTTAATAGTAGTTGTCATTTCATTCGTTTGGTATCTGATAAATTTGTTCAAATGTTCAAGGGAAATGTATTGATGCGATTTATTAAAGTTTAGATTTTGTGCCAGCATCTTATTTTCCCATCTAGTATTATTCTTTAAAATTTTTGCTGGTTTCATTATTAAACTCACATTGTATCTCTTGCAGGGTGCTATCGCCGTATGCTTCAACGTATTTGGAACATCACTGCTTTTTATCAATTCACATTTTGCTTGTAAGTCGAAAATAATCGTACCTGCAGTGTGTTTCAAATTAGATTTTGTATGAAAATACCTGCAAATAACGGCGACTGGAGTGCTTTGCATGAGAAGTTTTAGCGTCATCGCAAATCTCATGTGACATTTAATATATGACAAACTTTAGATTTAAAGCCTCAAAAATGTTTATTGGGTGCATGCTTTGACCAGTGACAGAGAGTTTTCTCTTGTAAAACGGGTGCTGTCCGCCTTCCCTTTAACGTAAGAATTTCTCATCGTGATTTGTATCTCCGGAATGATAGAATTATACACTTCACCAAAATTAAATGAATTGCAGATTTGAAATCAGGAGAAGATAATTTATGCCTCTACTCTTTGGAACGAAAAGTTTGCTGACTTCCGAAGGCCAAAAATCCCTTTTTATTGAAATCCGAACTTGAATCTCTCTCAAAATTCGAATTTGATGTTTCAAAACCTTTTTGGCACGGTTTCGTCAGGAATTCGCCAGTTTTTGACACTTTGCTTTGTATCAGCGAGTAAGGACAAATGCCACAGTTATGCCTTTTTGTCTCTTGTTTCCCTTCGTTCTTTGATTTTCTGATATCACTTGGTCAGAAGGGACTCATAATGTTACTCTTAAAAAGTGGGCTTTATTCCATATTCACCAATCAAATCGCTGGGATTTGGCTTTCAACCAGTCAGAAGGCGCTATTCACACAGTTGTTTTTGTTGCATACAAAATAGCCGCTGATGAGGTCTAGGCTTCTCGCAGCCTCGATGGATCTGTTTTGTTTCCACAAAGGAAGATTGCTTCCTGAAAGGTATGTATTTTGCGATTTATAGGTTAAGACAATATGATTCCTTCTACTTAAAGTTTCGTTTCCAATGTTCAAGCTCTTTAGAAGAGATTTTGAAGCGATTTGATAGAGTACGTGAACCCCCGCTAGTTTAGGTGATTTTGAAACAGTGGGCTCGCTTTTTAAGAACACTATGAGTGCCTTTTGAGCAAGTGATATCAGCAACTCAAAGAACGCAGGGAAACGAGGGGCGACAAGGCATAAGTCTAGACAAATACACAAAGCATGAGGAAGTTTGAGACAGTTCTTAGGTCAGCCATTTTCTACCTGACTTCGATCTCGTGCTAAGGATGTTGGAGCGAAAATTGTATTATGCTATTAGCTTTTTGTCGATCAACTTTCTGTCTTTAGGAAATAAAAAAGTTTGTCAATTTCCTTTGCTTCCAATGATACTCTGAATTTGCGAGAAAAGGTAATTAAATTAATTTCAAATTATATTTTGTAGCAAACCAAGAAAAACTGAAGGAGCGAGTCAACGACTACAGAACTATTTGCAAATCGCTATCTATCCCATTTGGAGAGGAGGAGAAGTCGTTACAAGAGCGTAAGATTTTAAATTGGAATAAATTCTCCATTCGAAACATTTGTTTGCCCAACTTGGGAACCGTAGCTTTTGATGAATTTTAACACAATAAATGCAACAAATGCCACGTTTGGGATAGGAAGCAAGGTGTCAACAAAGTTGTCATGTCCTTCAACATTTTAAGTTGGTGTTTTGAGGAATCCAGTAAATATTGCAGTAGCTTCGACAGATTTATATTTTGATCGTGGTTAGTAAAGGCTAGGCCATATTAAGATCAAGTAAAACGTAAATTTTATGACAAGTACGATCACGAACAATTTCATTTAGCATATTAATCGTTCCTTTCAAGATGACAAGATGAAAAACAACCGCATTGATTTCGACAAAATCCATTAATTAAAAAGCAGACAAATTCATGTTAGTGACCATGTTAGTGACAAATCCTTGTTAGTGACAATCCAATAAATATTTATTACGACATGTCCAATAATTCAGTACGTTTCGCCACTAACTTGTGCCATTCTCAGCTAAAGATAAGAGATTCACGTGCTGGTTTTATAGCACTTTAAATAAATAATTAGAAGCTACGTAAGTAAGTAAAACGTAGATTCTACAAATGCGTTGACGAAGTTGTATTTTGGAATATCTCGAGACAGCTTGTCCCATTCTCAGCAAATAAATGCTCTCCTGGAAATGGTTTTGTACTCAATTTCTGTTGAATTTTTTAACATCAAATCCTAAAAAAGGGAAAAGATATACAAATATCTGTTTACACATTTGTAAGATCGGTAAGATCTTACAAATTTTTTGGTCTTCCTAGGGATCATGCTTTTGGAAGGATTCTAATTTTGCAGGAATTCCTTCAGTTTCATTTTGAAAATGGTGACTGTGGAGCTCATTCTGATATCTAGTGGGATTTCATTCCACGTCTTTACACCAGAAACAGTATGGTATTAGAATTGCAGATGCAAAAAACGACAAATAGTCTAAGTAATTGGCACACTGAGGCACCAGAATAGAAAAAACTGCTTTTGGAGAATTTTAGATTCTGCCTTGGGGTGTCAAGATGTAACTGACTTCTTGTTGGATAGTTAGATACTACTGTAATGTTCCTACTCTCTAATGCCCTTTAATTAAGAGGTACAATGTGAGATACTCTCTAATATTCAAACAGCTAGACGAGAGAATCAAACAGTAGCAAACCAAAGCATTAAAAGTGCAGTTATATCAAGCAATAGACTGACAGGAAATATATTTACAATGGCTGTTATTCATATGGTCATAGATGGCGAACAAGCTCGGTTCGATAAACTCATACAGTATATTTGGGTGCCAAATCATTAACTATTTTGCTTCCAGTACACAATTTCGTCTTTAGAATTCATAAACATGAAGCTGGGTTTTAATTTCATGATCTCTCCAAAGGGCAAATTGTGGCTTGTCCCATTGATCTGACAGGTTACAAGACAATGAATTTGATCCCGGGTTACTTTGGAAACCAGGGAAGCACTGCCTTTGGATCAACTTCAGGCCTGTCACATTTTCCAGTCTCTTTTGTTTGTGGATGATCACCAAAGTTGCCGAAGTTCTCGTAAACGAACCGAAAAATGATTAGCGAAATAGTCATGCTCTGTAAACATGTGCAGGTTTGGCCCCAAACGTATTATTTATCACAATCATTGTGTTGAAATTTATGACTTTTTGTCAATAAATTCAGCTGCCTTGCTTGTGGCATTATTGAAGTTTGTATTGAAGCATCACTTATACAGAATTTTCTCTGATACCGTGTTAACCATTCTGAAGTGATTTTCCAGAAATGGAGTGTTTTTGAGGCATGAAAGCAGCTTTTGAAAATGGCTTGTTTGACGTGTTGACAATATATTTATTGATCTGACACCTCAATTTTTCTCCGTTATGGCCTTTGTATGTTCTGTTAGGGATTAGAACAGTTCAGTGGACTTTGCATTTCCAGTTCTTTGAAAAACCACTGCTTGTGTATGCATACTGTTAAGGCAAAGCTCTAGAGTAGGCCCCCTCTGTAACAAGCCTTCCATTTATTTGCCTAAATGCTGATCTTGATGTGGTTTAGGGAAAAAAATATGTCAAATTAGTGCACTTTTAGTGCATTTCTCTTATAAAATTGTATTTTGATTATTAAAATTTGAGCATATGAATTAGAAAGCTATCATTTTTAGCCCCTCTCCTCTAGAGTCCCCGAAATTAGATAAGCCCCATCGTTTTATAGATTAAAACAACTTCTTCAGTTTGCGAGTGATTCTAACTTAAATCCAATCTTAATCATAACGCACTTCGAGCCGCTAACTTGCTATATAGAAATGGTCCTGAGAATTTCCCTCATTCGCTGTCTTGAGTCTATTCCTGCCAAATCAGTCAAAAAACTGCAGATGATACTGTAAAAGCTCTATTCTATTAAGCCCCGTTGGGTTCATTTAATTTGGGACACCCCAGAGGTGGGCTTTTTAGAAAGGGGGCCTTATTCACAAAATCAGATTACAAGGATATATGTGCTTACCTTTCAGTTCTTTTACCCCATATTTTACGGATTCAACATACAATTTTGCGAGTCAAATAGGTAAAGTCGACACAGTTTAACCCAAACTATGTCAAAGTTAACATGCAAATTTGCTTAGGCAAAGGAGTGGAAAATCAGTGGTAAATCCTGGACTTTGATGTCAATGGGGGAGGCTTGATAGAGAAGGGAGGCTGTTTATAATTTTGGGTCAAAGGGGAGGGGCTTCTTAGAGGGGGCAGCCAAATAGAGCTTTTACAGTATTTCTGCAAGATTTGTTCCAATTCATTCACTACTCATTATCTTAAAATAATAGTCACTCAGTTCTTTTGAAATAGAAATCATAATAAACAATCTTTCCTATTCTTCGTAGCGGATGTGACACGCAGATTCGATCGTGTATTTTGGTTTGGTGATTTCAATTTTCGTGTGAACAAATCAAGAGCAGAAGTAGATAAAGTATTTGTAAATAGATCTTTTGAAGATCGAAATGAACGCAAGAAATTTATCATCGATGTAAGTATATGCAGTTTATTGTACTATTGGGTTAGTGTACCCCCTGCCTATGTAAATTGTCCATCCTTACGTATCGTCTACTACGTGTTGTGTTATTCACTTGTTCGGTTACAGTTCTTCGATGTGTTTTCGAAAAGTTGTTCCTTTGCCAACAACCAATTCTTCTTTCTGATAATTCTAATTGAGAAAATTTATGAAGTGTTGTTTCAAGATGGCTGTTGCACCTGTAGAAATGTGTTTTCATCTTTCACAGTAAGGGATTCTTTATATGAGCCAGGCAAACGGGCTGCCTCAGTAAGCGAGATCTCACCTTCTTTGCGAATCAATAGGAAATTTGATTTCGTTTTATGGAGAAGCAAGCCATTTTCAAATGCAAGCCGGTTAGCGAGATATTACGTGACCCTGGCCAGATCAGGGATGCCGGTTAGGGGGATTTACCGCCCCTCCTCGCCGCTTCAAAATGGCCTAAATATGTTATTTTCCTATCGTTGTCCCCGCAAATAAAATGTGTAATCTTGCCCGCTAATTACGTGCCTTGTCCGGCGCCCCTATCGGCAGGCCGGGTGACAATTTCCCCATTTAGACACTCCTGCCCAGCTACTATGACCAAAATGTCTTTGCTACTCATGCGCTTCTTATTTCGGCAATGGGCGCGTGTCAGGTTTTGGCTTGTGGTCAATTTCTGCCTCCATTAGCGGGAAGCAATTTCTTCAAATAAACACAAGTAAAATCAGTTCGCTTACCGAGGCGGCCCAATTGCTGGGCTCACATTGCCAGGCCTTAAGTATGAAGGAAATATTGATACCATAAGCTAACTGATATCGACGAAACAGTGCTTAAAATACCAAACCAGTTGTCAGATTTGAGATCAATAACAGACCGGTATGTAAGCAAGAGAAAATCTTCATTCTCAAGGTCATTCTTGCATTGTTGGTTATAGAAATTGCGATGATGAAGTTAAAGCCTCAGTCAGGCAATTGAGATGGCATTTTTTGCAAGTTATAAAGGCATGAATGTGACTGGCTAGATCTTGAAATAAAATCAGCAGCAATAGGTCGGGTGGAAAGATTTGTTTTCACCCAAGTCTTTCATGCCCTGGCATCACGCTTTCTTTCCCAAAAAAGGAGTGAGATTGTCATCACGGAGTTTATTTATCTTCCAATTGAAATCATTGAAGCTTGGCTAATTCCTCTTGGATCGTCTCATGCTCCCAATCAGCGCCATGGCAGTTTGTCTTTAATAGTTTTATGGTTTCATTTCTCAGTGGGTACATTTTTGGGCTTGCCTCGTGTCATTGATAACTAACTTTGAATCTCCAGGATTCGACCTGAATTGGAATATTGAATATTAGTAGAGAAATCTTCAAACTGAGTAATGCTTGTGTTAGTTAATTTTGTAAATTTTATTTTTCCTTAGGAACTCATAAAGCATGATCAGTTATGTGAAACCATGGAAAAAGGTATTTTTTCATACACTTTTATGAACTTGTACCCCTTTGATTATTACCAAGCTGTAATTTGCACCACTTAATACAGATATTTTGTTTACAACCATGGGCCATGGGTGTCGGGAAAAATTTACAACCATGGGTGTCGGGAAAAATGGGAAGTACCTATTAAATTAATTATAGTTGTAAAGAATAAGAACTGTCAGGCCTACCTTTGTGTGTTCCCTGTTTTTCCATCCTCTCCTTTATCTCGTCGATTTTGCATTTTCAATAAGCTCTCATTTCACTTTCCTTGTCATGGCCTAGATTTGTTTTCAACAGCACACAGCCACAGCCTCATTTCGAACTGTCTGAGCTCCTTCAATGGGGAGAGTGCGAAGTTGGAAATGAGGCTGTGTCTGTGTGCTGTTCAAAACAAAACTAGGCCATGAGGCCATGACGAGGAAAGTGAAATGAGAGCTTATTGAAAATGCAAAATCGACGAGATAAAGGAGAGGATGGAAAAACAGGGAACACACAAAGGTAGGCCTGACAGTTCTTATTCTTTACAACTATAATTAATCTAATAGGTACTTCCCATTTTTCCCGACACCCATGTTACAACATGCCAAAGATCTGGGTACATGCCAAAAATCTCGGTACATACCAAAATTCTGGTTTGAGACAGAGTGTAGTGTTCTTTGCTTCTTTTTCATGTCTTGTATTTTTTTTCCTTTTGTAATTCATATGTAAATCGTCTTAGTTTTTTGTGATACCACGGAGTAGTCATAGTTTTTTGCACCCAGTGGCATCGTCCTTGTAGTGTAGTTAAGTATTCTGTAACTAGTGTAACTAGTAAATCCGTATTGTAAATTTTTATTGGAATGTAAAAAAAGTCTGGGGAAAAATCTATGGACAGATGTACTTTTTTCATTCGTTCATGTTTTTTTTACCTCATGAAATTTAAAACTACAAAACTCATGTAAATTTTCTGTGGCTGCCATAGCTGGAAAGGACATGATGTCAGCGAGTTCCAACTACGACAGCCACTTACAATAATTTCAAAAAATAAGCAAAAAATGAAAGTTACTTGAATTCTTGTCATTGATGATTTATGAAAGTTTAACCTGTACTTGCCCCCTGCCCCCTCTCTTCCCCTGGAAGTGAATTTTTAGTCTCTTCAATCCAATTTTGTGACGTGGTAAATAAGCAGAGACGTGGTAAATAAGCACCTATTGTTTGAAACCTCCCCCGTGCCTCAGATAATCAGAGGATTTTCTCAGCTGTGATCATCGTCATCATCATCATATCATCATCATCATCATCATCATCATCATCATCATCATCATCATCATCATCATCATCATCATCATCATCATCATCATCATCATCATCATTATCATCATCATCATCATCATCATCATCATCATCATCATCATCATCATCATCATCATCATCATCATCATCATCTCCATCGTCGTCATCAGCATCGTGAACAATTTGTTAAATTAAGGCATCTTTCACTATATGGACTACGACTGAAGTTAAAAACCCCTAATTCAATCTAAAGTGTAAAGAAAAATACTTGAAATTTTACAGCCTCGTTAAAAACTTAAGAACTAAGCTCAAATCAAAGGCAAGTAGATTGTTCATGTGCAGTGATAACAATAAAAATATTAATAATACTGATAAAAAAGCATTGACATCGAAGTTAGCTACAGCCTATGTCGTTAATTCTTCTCAAACAATTTTTATCAAACAAGATCCTAATTGGAAAAATATAGGAAATACCTTGAAAGTTGTAGTAGTGTGTGTAAGAGTAATGAAAATGAAAATTAGAGCCTTAAGCAAAGACCAACCTCTATACTATTTGTCTGTTTTTCTTTATTTTGAAACTACTTAACAACTTAACCTTCATCTTTAGGTAAAATCTTTCATGGTTTCAGAGAGGCCCCAATCACATTTTTACCAACGTACAAATTCGATGTTAATACAGATAGCTATGACACATCTGCAAAGGCTAGAGTGCAATCGTGGACGGTGAGTGAAAGTTTTCTTAGTCATGAGTCAGATTATGCAGCCATGCCCAGCGAGCGTGGTTAATATGTTAAAACCAATTATTTTGAGTTCCGAGGGGCCTATTTTAAATGGAATAGACATAGCTATAATACCTCGTGGTCGCTATTAATAGGCTCTAGAAAACGCCTACGCATTCATTGTTTCCTTGGCTCCACAATGAAGCCGCACGTGTCGAAGTTATCAAATTCAATAGATTATATTTTTAACCTGGCCCGGGCCAGCTTTTAACTATGTCGATTCCCTCCCTTTAAGATATTTCTGTTGGCATAACCTTTTTTTCTCGCCTCAAAGCAGACATGAAATGCTAGTGTAGATGTAGAAATTTAATTACAAAATTGTATTCTAGTCAAGTTATTGAAGGTCCTTAATCCATGCAATCCGCACAGCTCTCCTAAATCATTAATGAGCCATTTCTATATGGTATCTTTCCTGATAAGCTAAGAATTGCTAAGGTCATTATTCTTATGCTCAAAAAAGGCCATGACTTTAAGAATTCAGGTTTTCTATTCGTGTAAAATATTTGTGTGGTCTCTTAAACAGAGGCGTAACGGAGGCAGTCTGGATCCCTAGGGATTTTTCAGCTGGGGGCTCGAGCTAGAAGCACAATGATATCATTCTGAGTAATCACTTCTGATCTTCTTTCCAGAGGGAATAATCTAACGCCAATTGTAAATCCTGTGCCTTCCTGTTGTGAAGTAATAGTTGATGTCTGTAAATGTCTTGTAATAGTTATTTTTAGTTGTTGTTCCTTTGCCAACCATTGAAGCAGAGTTTAAAAGTCTGCTACGAATTCTGGCACATTCTATGAGTCTATAGTACAGACCTGAGGGCCCTTTGTCTTTTCATCATAGCCACAGCGCCAACCCAAAATTTTGCATGGAAGTTGGCATTTTTGCTACAATTTGTTATGTTACTTCATTGCAATGGATTCACAAGTCTTGATTTCACCAATTGGCATACGCTTATGCACCATTTGGAACACCCGACAAATGTTTGTTTATACGGGATGTCCCAAAAAATTGTGCCCCGTTTGTTTGGCTGCTGTAGAGGAGCTATAGATTCTATCATCTCCGTTTTTATACAGTTGCATAGGTCAGGCTTCAACATAGAGTTTGAGACCTTATTTGAGTCAATCTGACACGTGCTTGCTGATTTATGGCAGAGAAAAGGAGATATAAGTGGTTGCTTCAAAAACAGCACTTCTGTTGTTCTCCAGCATAGATAATAGAACAGTTTCTATTATCTATGTTCTCCAGTCATGTCAAAATAAAGTAAATTTTCAAAAAAAGGGTTCCAGACTCGTTTTAAAATTTCTGCTAGCAGTGTTGCCTATTCATAAGAGAACACTTTCTCCCTTTTAAAGATGCTGTGAAAATTTTAATACGATGCCAGAACCTTTTCTTTAAAAACTTACTTTATTTTGACATTGTTTGAGAGCAATAGAAATACTGTTTTTGAAGCAACCACAAATTTTGTCATTTCTCTGCCATAAAACAGCAGCCACGTGTCAGATTGACTCAATGAAAGTCTCAAACTTTAATTTAAAGCTTGACCTATATATACAATTGTGTAAAATCCAAGATAATTGAATAGACCGCTCTTCCACAGTAGCCACACAAACAGGGCAAAATTTTTTTAGGACACCTTGTTTGAGTTGTAACAAGACTGACAAACTTTTACACCTCTCTTTCAGGATCGAATTCTATATAAATCAAAGCAACATGACCAGATCAAGGTTGCAGCATATGATTCTTGCACGACAATCAGATGCTCAGATCATCGGTATGAAATTCATATTTGCTTAGATGTTTCTCTTTACGTACCCGCTTACTCGAAACATTGGTACTAGATATACATTTCTTAATTTCGCACATATTTGCGGTGTTCTTCGTCGCATTGCGATGTTCCTGCTTGCAAACTTATTCACGTATGTATCACTGCAAGCATCCTTGAATCCGACGAGTGACATTGGTGTCATGTCCTTTTCTTTTTCAATTTATGGTCTTGATAGTTGGGTTTCGGAAGAACTTGAAAATTTAATAAGCTCGGGTATTAATTAGCAAGGTGAAGTCAATGCTTCAGAATAAAACCATTGTTTTAAGCAGCTTTTATTCGACTTAGCCTCAGCCAAAAACAATTTTTGTCCAAACTATCAATCATATTGTTTGTTTTGTTTTCAATTTGTTTTGAGTGGGCTTGTCAGGATTTCTAGCTTTTGAAAGCTAATTTAGGCCCATTGTGCATGCCGCATGCAGGCAAGGGACCCCTAGTTTAACGTCCCTTCCGAAGGACGGCGAGGTGAGTTGTGAGGTCAGGCCTCCGAGGTCACCCATCCGGAGTTTGACCTCACTCGACCAAGCTTAACTTCAGTCACCTGACGAAGACTGTATAAGCCTCTCGGCCACTCACCCCACATATTAGTTGATGGTGAGTCTTAAGAAGCTTGGAGGTGGGAAATTTTTTTTAATTTGATGGGCCGGGCTGTCTGTCTCTTTGCTAGTCTTTGAATTTTGGGGAATCGGTGCTTTTAGAAGCTACCTTGTTTTGAAGTATAACATGAATCACAAGAAATTATCATCTTATTGAAGTTAAATGCCGTAATACCACTTAAATTGATTTCTTATGTCCGTTGCTACTTGTGCCTTAGATAAAGCTCTTCTGTCGTGTAGAATTCAAATTCCCATGAGAAATCTCAGGCCCCGTTTACACGAGATCAGATCCAAATGGATCCGTACCCAAACTGTAACGGATAGACCTTGCGTTTACGCGGGACTCGATGGATCCGAACCCATTTGGATCTGCTATCATCCGTACCCAAACGGGATCACTTTCGAAAGTGATCCCGTTTGGATCCGATCCCAAAAAGGTCTCGTGTAAACAGGTGGAATCGGATCCAATCTGGTACGGATAGGAAGTGAAACTATTAAAATGAAAATCTTTTGTTGACATTTCAAAGAGGGGAATCAGAGATGAGACAGAGTCTATTAGAGTGCAAATTCAAAAAGAATCTGATTAAAATAAGAGAAAATGTTTACTTGAGCGCTGCTAAAAGTTCATAAAATCCAAATGGATCCGATCCCGTGTAAACGCCTACAGTTCTGGATCCGATCCCGTGTAAACGCCCCTCAGAAAAAGTGGAGCGGATGCAAATGGATCCGATCCCATTTCGATCCGATCCCTTGTAAACGGGGCCTCAAAGTTGATAGCTGTCTGGCTAAAACACGATGTTCTGTCAAATATTGTTGCTCAAAATAAGGTCTTTCATACTGTAGCTCCTCATTTCTCTCTGGAAAGAACGAAATAAGGACCACAAATACAATAGATTTTGTCCTTGATACAAATAAAGAGCAAAAAAAATTAGAAATTAGCAACAAAATCAAATTTTATTGATTTCTATGTTGTATAAATTTTTAAACTTTCTCGTAATGTGTATGCTTGACACTGACATGTCAAAAATAGATCTTGATGCTATTGGGACGAAATCTGCCGTCTTTCCTTACTCTCTATTGATCTGTTACGTTATTAACTGATTTTTCTCCGTTTTTCTTCCAGGCCTGTTTACTGTATATTAGAAGCAAAAATTGAGCCCATCAAAAAGAAGTAAGTTGTCAACAGGAATTGATTTTCTTGTATCATTCTATCAAAGTAATTTCTTCTGCGATTGTTACCCATGATATTCAAACATTTCAACAAAGCTTCCCTGCAATTTTTTGTGTCAAACTGATGCTATTTCCTTGAATTTGCTCTTTGAAGTCTTTTTTTCTTTTGCAGTGTCCTACTTCCCGCAGCAATGTTTGACAGAGAAATTTACGTAGAAGGTGAGTGTATACTGTTGGTGCACATTCATCAACATGCCACCTATTTCAAAACCAGTTCATTTGTTGTGTGAATCGGGTTTAAAACGGGCTACGAGATGGATTAAACTAAACCATGGTGGGGTAGGATTTCAACTGATTCACCTGGTTTAATCTAGTTAATTTTGAAAGCTGTTTTCATATAACTAAGCTATTTCTGTTATCGCTGCATCAAAAGCCGCTTTTAAACTGGTATTTCAGTGGGTAGCCATGAAACATGATCCAGAGTGATCAAGCAGTATCTCAATAGATAGCTGCTACGTGCTAAGAACACAATATCAACTCCGATGCCGGGAAATACATGTGAATATTCATCCTGCGGCAGGGCATATTCATCCCGTTGGAAAAACTGAGCCGTTCAAGCCTGGTTTTCATCAAGTTGCAATTCATCGCGGATCGTTTTCTTAGAGCGTCCCCGATCATCGCCGATGCTGTCGAGGGGTGTATCACTCCAAAATCCTCGTACACCTTGCCAAAAATCTGAAAAGATCCGTAAGAACCTTTCCGAAATTCCGCAAATCCACACTTATATCAGGAATCCAAAAATCCGATCAGCCTCAAAAAAGTCCAATGAATCGTAAATAAATCCAAGAAAGGGCGTCAATCTCAAGACAGATGAGTAACGAATCAGGTAAAAAACCAAGTTTTTGAAGAAGAATGGATGGAGGAAGTGACTCGTGAATACCACTGATGAATGTGGATGGGAGGATGGCACATTTTGTTGTTATTGTTGTTGTTGTTTCTGTTGTTGTTGTTGTTGTTGTTGCCCCAGCTTGGAGGAACCTAAATTATTGTTGTTGTTGGTAGTTGTGCAATTTGCTTACATGCATTTCCCAGTGCTTGAGTTCATTACTTTTGGATCACCTGAGAGTTTATCATCAAGCATACTGCCATCCCTGTAGATTTTAATGGAGGGAAAAGTCATGCTAGAAAGATGAAAAACTCCGAAAAATCCGCTAAAAATTTGGAAAAATCCGCAAATCCGGTCCCGAAATCGTAGGACTTTTGGATCCGAAAAAGTCTCGTACGCCTTTTCTAGGAGTGATACACCCCTCGGATGCTGTAAGACTATGATCGGTGATGAATTATGATTTAATGAAACCAAGCTTTAGTGAGTGAAGCGAGTAGGCGAGGAAATATCCTGCATGATATTTCCAAAGGGATGAATATGCCCTCTCGAGGGAGGAATATTCACTTGTTTGCCTGGCGTTGGAATTAATATTGTGTTTATCCCTACTAACCAAGGTTTTAAGTCGTCATCTGCATGCCTCATAAGACCTTCCGGGAAATAACAGGATATTTCCTGGGGAACTGCGGGGAATAACAGGATGTTTCCCCGGAAGGTAGGGAAACGTTGGAGGATATTCATTCTCGTAGGGAAGATATTTTGCTATTGAAAAGGTAGAACTTTCTCCTTTGGTAGGGATAATACCAAATATCGTTCGATAACTTTTGCTTCAAGGATGCCAAGCTTGGGTGATTTTGCTCGTTAAGTTCTTTTGGGTCACTTTTTTCTTAATCACTTGTTAAAAGATTTCTTTCTTTTACAGCAAATATTCGACGATCAGCTCCCAGAGGAAACCAGCAAGCTAGCAATGTTTGTACAATTCTATGATTTTTTCGGAAATGGAAATCTTCTATCGGTACAAAATCTGAAGATTTCTTGGAAAAGTGAAACCATTATGAAGCACACTGAAAACGTTTTCGTCTGAAAGTCATTAAAGGTATCAACACATCATATTATATCTTGAATAGGGGTAATGGGGGTCTAAATTGAGCAAAATCTGACAGTAAGTAGCTGGTAAAACGATAGTAAAGTACAAACACTTTCAAAATTTTCGTTTAATTGACATCCAATGTTTCTTGTTTCCTGCCAAAACATCTCAGCTCTGATAAAGGCACTTAAATATTTTTTTAAAAAATTCTTATTTGCTAACTAAAGTAGGCCCACTACACAACTTGTGTAATATGGAAATATGAAAGGGTAAATGAATAGAGAATTAATGGAATTTATATTTCCCAACTTATTACTATTCGATAAAGTCCCAATTTTTGCCTTTTATCTCATGCAATTCTGTTCCTGCGACGAAAATGAAACTACTGTGTCCTAATGCAGTGATCCACAATCGTTCCGACTTTGCAGGCAGTTACTGAATTTGAATGTTTACTCCCATTTACTGGTTGCAAGACTGCAACCACAGTGACAGCAAAGCCTTCTTCACATTTTAGAAACAAAACAACGTGGCAGGATGAATACCAGTTCGATAATTATAAGCAATTCGAGACTTTGCTGAATTTCAGTTATGGCTGAATTCTCGGTGGGCCCACTCTACCCCACCTGGTAAAAGAATTAGTATAAAAAGAACCATCGCCTCAGTGACTTTGAAATACACGTTATTTCATTCGTGAAAGACCAAACTCTCACGTCATTTTAATTTAATGTTCCAGAAAAACCAAAATGACAGTGGCAGGAGAAAGTTTTTTTCTACGCCTTGAAAATCTTCCGCTGTAGGCCGTTAAGTGAATGATGCTTTAAAATGAATGAAGATAAATCTAAGGAGAACGTTTTATGTGAAAAGACACCTTATTATGTCGACATGACAATAAATATATCAGACCTTTCTTTGATCTGACAAGGAAGGATATATTTCTAGCAAAAACCTCAATAGACCCACTTACCCTGTACACCGACATTTACCCCCTCCCTACCCTATGAAGCGAGAATTTTATGCCCAGCTGGACTCACTGGGAAAACGTTCTTGCATGTGGGAATAGTTGTATTTTGAACCCTCCCCAGTTTCCCGAAATAATCAATGTCTTGATATTTTTTATGAGTGACCAAAACTCGTCTCAAGAAGCTTATCTAGTGAGGCACTTGATTGCTAGCAATTCCGAAACCGCTAGACGTGGTAGACAAAATATATTGAAAAACAAAAACAAGAAACCAAACTCGGAATTTGTGTTTTGATTGACTAAATCCGAAATTCTCAAAGCAGGAGGCTTGGTAGGTTCAGAGGACGTTCTCAACCTTCTGTTGCAAAAGGCAGAAGGTTCGGCAGACTTTGGAGAGAGTCTCTTTTTCATTAGTAAAGCCCGATGGTAAATCCGAAACCTGTCGTTTCGAAGGTTATGTGTTTGATTAGGAAATATGCTTCCGTCTCTGCAAAGTCTGCTGTTTTCAGAATTTGGCAGGTTTAGAGTTCTCAGTCACACAAATCCAAAATCAGATTGTGTGATGACGTCGTTTTACGCAGTTTCTACTCTGTCATCCAGCTGTAGTTTCAGATATCCAATCATAAGAGATCTCACACTGAATTGGCATTGTGATTTGAACACCAATCAGAGCATATAAAATAGGTGTAGACCAAAGTAAATTATGAGAAAAAAGAGTAAGAAAATGAGCATTGCTGGTCTAAATTCATTTGCCTTTCGGATATCGATATCATTTGACATTTCATACCACGGGAAGCCATTACTACATCAGATTCCAAAAAGTATTTAGTTTTCAAGAAAATTGTTCTGTAAAAACATTTTCATCTTTTCCCCTCTATTATCGTGTGTTGTCTTCTACTCTCCAACCTTCCCAACGAGTGTCATTTACCAGAGCGCACAAGGAAGCGAGGGAGCGAAAAGTATAAACACACGAGGCAGACAAAAGAAAGCGACATCTTTTCTGTCTCTTTCTTCGTGTGGTTTTACTTTTGGCTCCCTCGTTTCTTTGTGCTCTCTATTAAAAAGCACTCATTGGGAAGGCTGAAGAGCAGAAGACAAATCATGATAGGGAAGGGAAGGAAGAGGGAAGAGATGAAAATATTTTTACAGAACAATTTTATGAATAAAAGAATAATTTTTGGAATATGATGCAATATGGACTTTCTGCATTCATACTCAATGAGTGTTTCTTCTGGATGGTTTCACATTTTAAAGGAGTCTAGATATTTTTAGAAATTATCTAAGCTTTATCTTTTTATCTATCAAGGTAGCTCTACTTTCCGCTCTACTGACAAAACAAATGTTTCAGTAACTTCAATTCTTGCTTTTCAGTCCCTTGAAATCAACGTCCTTTGAATGCTCTGAAAACACAAGCTCAGATTGTAGGTTCTTTGCCCAAAATTGAGAAAATGAAGATAAAGCAGTTGATTATCCACAGTTTTTTATTGGTGACTCTCAGGTTGAAAATGTCGACTGAACGAAGTATTTGGATTCAGGTTCAGGGTGTGATAATTAATAGGAACTTAAATTTGGAAGAACACGTTAGCAATTTCCGTATCAAAGTTTCTCGTGCAATTGGATTTTTTAAATATTTCGGTAAATTTGTACCTCAAAACAGGTTGAGTTAGTATATCGGGGTATCGTCGGGCCCCATTTTCGGCTCTGCTGTGGGGTGCTGTGGGGTGCTGTGGGGTGCCGTGGGGTGCTGTGGGGTGATTAAACTCCAAACGTTACAAAGGTTGCAGGATCGAGCTCCTAGATTTGATACGCCTGCTGTGGCACCAATTCACAGCTTAACTTGGTCATCAATTCTATTACTAATGCGTAGTACAAGTGTCGAAAATGTGGTCAAAAGAATATTCTCGGAGAGTACTTTGAGAGTACTGCTCACTGTGAAGCATGCTGAATCTCAGAACCACGAAAAGACAAAGTTGTTTCTTGAATTGTTTCAATCAATCTATTTTTCTGTGAAACTAAAGCTAGAAAGTTGTACGAATAAACTGTATAGAGGACATTCGGATGCAATAAAGACAAGGTATTTAGCACAATGAGGCCTTTTTGACTTGTGTCTTCATCAGAGTGTAACTTGCAAAACTAAACTGATTCTGTCTGTGACAAAATACTGAAAAAATGCGTGAAACTGAATATCCTATTGCGCTAAATAGTACAACAAAACTTCGTTGAACTTTGAGAAATATGAAATTTCAATCATAGGGTTCAGTAGAACAGAACATAGAGTTACCTTTGGATCCACAGCTGAAATTTTATTTTGTTGATTGCATTCTGCAGAATAAGTACGAAATACCGGGTGAGTCAGAAAATTCGAGGGTTGTTTACCAAGCCATATTTTGATGAAAAGCAAGCCAGATAAGGTTTGTTAAAGTTTCATATTGCAGATGAAATATTTAGTTAGTCATTGACATTTAGTGTGACGGATTTTGTTCTGAAGGACTTTCAGATAAAGTATTTTTTAAGAATTCGCTTGTTAGTAGAGAACAATGATACGACCAATTTTGACAGACTAAACTTGTCATACCGAACCAAAACAAAGTTCCCACTTTTGAAATTTGATGGCGTCAAGAGTACTTCACATATTTGAATGACTTAGTTAAAATCAGGAAGGTCAAAATATTTTTGTGAGTTTTCTCGCTGTCTCACAAGCACTTGGAATTTAAGTTCATGGCTACAAAATGACCGAAAAAGGGCCTAAAACATTGATCATAAAGGACTCCTGGCACAGACCAATAAAGAAAATGTACTGTTCATTGGTGAGAGATATCTACTGCACATTTGTTACCATGGGATTGAAAATCTTTACTATTCATTTGAAAATAGTTGTCTCGTAACTCTTGAGAGAGGTGAAACGTCCATTGCGTATTGTTCTGTGCAAGGCTAGTCCTTATGATTTTGAATAAAGTTTTATACCCTTTTTCAGTCATTTTGCAACCAGAAATTTTTATAAAGTTGAATCTACCTATACTTCTAGTGTTACTGAGATGACGATAAAATCATAGAAAATACCTCAATCTTTCTGCTTTAACTAGAATTTGAATCCTTCAAATCTGTGAAGTACTCTTGGTCCTATGAATTTTCAAGAGTGGGAGCTTTTTTCTGGCTCACCCGGTTTAAACTATTGTGGTGTTTTCAGCTTTTTGGAACCAGATAAATGTTTTGACAACTAGGCTTTCAAACGTCTGAACATTTTTTTTTTACTCACCCGGTAGCTTGGAGAAGGTTCATCAGGGAGGAAGGAGATCAACGGTATCTTTAGGTAGACTTGTGACGACGAGTCCCTTGTATCCGTGCGGCAAACCTTGCTCAACAGGGACTCATAATGAAACAGTGAAAAGCTGACCCTAATTTCTGCCATCATCAATGGGCTTCGAATCTCAATTCCGTGGAAATGTTTTCAATTCCTTATCGAATCGAAAATTCTATCACATTTACACCGTAACAATAGTTATTCACATATCTCGCAATCTGATTGTTACTTTAGGAATCGCAGAGTTTGGGCCTAAATAGGGTCAGGTTGTTTAGAGTAATATTTTGAGTCTGTGTTGACCGAAGCGCTATCATTAAGTCAAAGAGCAAAGGGAAGCAAGGGGCTCTAGGTCAGAAGTAAAATCTTTAGGACCACTGATGCAACAAAACGCCTCTAGCTACAGATACACCAGGGAAGAAAGATACAGAAATATTCGATGCAGATTCATTGCTGAAAATTTTGAGAATTTTGTATTTATACTAAGAAACTGTGATACTTCAACTGTTTAGGATGCAACCCCTGAAGTTTGCGATAAAAAATTGATACCAAGTGCTTGCAGTGGAGTAGTAGTGGAGGTGTGACTCCATAAAGTTCTTTGAAAACAAAACTTTGGGCCTAATTTAACAAATTTCTGGCAAATGGTCAGAACAATGGTTGTTGTTAACTCAGACAATGCAGAATCCAAAAAAACAATAGAAAACTTCAGGCAATTTCCAGATCAAGGAAGCACACCCTCCCCCTGCAAAGTTTGTTTCTCATTAGATGATAGACATTTTCCGGAAATTTCTAGCCTGAGATCAGGCTCACCAACCTTGCGTTCCTTTGGCGATCAAAACAATCATGATTGTATTGTTTAAGATTTCAATATTGTTTCATTTCAAAGCAATTACATCCAGCTGGCTGACTTTGAATGAAATCTTGATTGCTTCGATTGCCAAAGGAACGCAATGCAAGATGAGATAAGGGAATTTATGATTAGTGTTGCATTTGTCTCCCAGAATTCACTTTAAATTGTATATTTCTTATTTCTTAGAATTAACGATACCTTGAAAGCAGGAAAGAACATGTTTGTATTTATATATAAAGTCTATGTAGTAATGTACTTAAAGGGTTCCTGGATCATTTTAAAGTAGCTATGTGTATTTATATATTCACAGGTATTATTCGGCAAATTTTAAATGTAGTTTATTGCACATCACAATTCGTCTACATTTGTGTGTACTTTATGTATCAAATTTTAACCAGGGAAAATACTTGCCCTCTGATAACAAAGGCGGATAATGTTGCACTGCTATGGAATTTGCTACTTTTATTGACATGTTGTTAAAATGTGATCTATGATTGCAGACAATGGGGTTCCATGCCCGGTTAGACCATTCAAGCATAGGGCTCGAATCTCTTGAAAACTTTGAAATCAAATGTGTTAAAGACCCATTGCTAACCATGATCCTTTGTGTGCCGAATGAAAAGCAAGACAAACGGAATTTAGGCTAAAAAGGACTTTCGGATAATACGAAAGTCGACGTTGGCACCAAGAGGAATCATGGTTAGCAATGGATCTTTAAATGTTATTGCCTAATTCTTTCAGCTGATTTGATCGAAAGGAATTTTAGGTCGTTCGTTATAACTCCAGAAATAGCATTTTTGATATCATCAATATTCTAAGCGTTGGAACAGTTTAAAAGTGTCTGCAGGTTTTTAAGTTGTGACGTCATCAAATTGCTAAATCGTAAACCATAAGAAGTACAGACTTCTGCTTGCTACCGTTATGTAGCTTTTCGAAAACTGAGTATTTCTTGTATTGGTAATTTTTACTTTCCTCAATAAGTTTAGATTTTATGGGGCTTTTACTGTTTGTCAAACATGAGCGTAGGGGGAAATAAAATTCAGGGGGGCTGCCCGATAGAAGATCCATTGTTTACTAAAATTTTGCCCGATTTTAGGCCGATTTTCTGCCCGAATATGGCTGATTTTTGCAAATTTTTCCAACGTTGGGAGGGCTGCAGCCCCCCAGCCCCCTTGTCTCCTACGCCTATGTTGTCAAAGCTTCAGACTCCTCCTCTGGTGAAACCATCCATAAAGCTTAAAAAACTAATGATCATATCAAAAATGCTCTTTCTGGAATTATAGCAAACGACCTGAAGTTCATTTCGATCAATTCAATTTAAAGAATTAGGCAATAACATCAAAGTTTTCCAAAGATTCGAGCCCTATGCTGACCATTCATAAACAAAACCAAAGCAAGCTGCCGCAAAAGTCGCTGGCGTGGGCACATATCAACAGAACAGGGATACTTCTGTACTTCTGTACTTCTGTCTTGGGCATTTCATTTGATTGATTCAGGAGCTGAACAGTGAATACAAGAAAAGTGCAAGAATTGAATCACCCACCAAATAGCTTCTAGAGCAAACAAATAAAATGCCCGAGGCAGAAGTTTAGATGTATTCTTCCTCTTTTGATATGTGCTCATGTTTTCTCTTATAAATCATTTCTGAACTGCACAAAAAGCGAGCTAGCTGCCACAGCAAGAAATATCTAAATTTCCCTTAGTTTTCGCATGGAAATTTAACGGAAACGGACAGTTTTCTCTGGGAAATTGAAGGGAAACGGAAATTTCCATTTCCCTCATAGGAAACTTTTAGAAAAGTGCCCGTTTCCCCAAAGTTTCCAACACAAAGAACATGAGGAAATTTGACAATTTTTTGTAGTGTGCCTGGTTTCAGAGCAACGTACGTTTTGTTTTGATTTTGGTTATGACTTGACCAATTGGATTCCCTTCCTTTCCAATCATAAATCGCTTTGTACCTGAGTGTCTACAAAAAGTAGTGAATCCCATCGTAACATTATCTGTCCTTGTTTCTCTTCTGGTACGATGAATCGTCCTGTGATGCTGTAAAATTCTACTAGATAGATGCGAGGCAAAACCAAGTAGGCTCTCGCCAGTGCGACATCTCCGTAAACAACTCAATTCAGACCTCTTACTAACAATAGTCATAGTTATGTGACATAGTCCTGTGCCCTCATGTGATACAATCGGTTGGACATGCCGACATGACGTCTCAGAAACAATGCTTTATAATACAATAGCATCAGTTGCTTTGGATCACACCTCAATTCAAAGCGATTAGCGAATGCACACAAAGAAATTCTCTCAACCTGTAAATCAAAACAAGCATAGTCACAAAGATGCCCTGAAGCCAGTGTGGCAAACTATCGTTTAGTGCGGGCTGTGGAAGGCTTTTAAGACAAGTTATGTGCTCGAAATGAAAGAAGAAGGTGAAGGTGAAGGTGAAGTTGCGTTTTTCAGCGCTAGGCGCTGGGATTGCAGAAATACCGGGATTCGAACCCACTCCTCCTGGCTGTTCTGGCTGCAATGTCAGAGGATTACACCACGGCGCCACCACGGCGCCACAACACCTACAAGAAGGGCAAATCTAAATTTCTGTCTGGCGGATTTTGCTTACGTGATTTTGAAGCCGAGCAGAGAGCATTATACCAGGCTTTAAATTTTCAACAAGGCCATAGTAAATTGCTATTTCTTCTTTCGTTAGACTAGATTTGCCCCAAGTCAATTCCGTTAGTCCATTGGACCGTTCCCTTTCCATTTGTTCCTGGATTCGCCATGCTAACATTCTCTCTTTTCACACGGAATGGTGGAATGGCGAAACCATGAACTACTGTAAATGGAACGGTTTGACGGACGAATGGAGCAGACTTGGAGCAAGTCTATCGTTAGACTGAAAGGCTTGAAAGAAAGTGAAACTACCTTGCAATAAGCCCTACAACTTCACCTCTCTGAAATTATGAATATTTTCAAAATTCGTGTGGAAATATGTGTGTTTTGTGCTGTTTCAACAAGAAGACGCGAATCAAGAAGACGCCACCACTTTTGAGCAGATTGCCCGTGGTATTTGGTATGTTTGGCCGATTGGGACGTGCCGTTATGGTGTCGTTTTCTTCACCTTTTTTTTTCTAGAACGGGTTATCAAAAGAAGAAAATTTTTCTGAAGTTGGTTGTCAAAACATGTTTTGCTAGATTAGGTTATTATTTTGTCCAATTCATGTGTTTTGAAAGATACTTTTCACCGATTTTTCTGGATCGGATATCCTTTGAGGGCAAAGATCTGGAGTCGGGTTAAAAAATTTTTCGTAGGCATACCCCCGTAAAAAAATTAGGTCACGTACTCCGAGGCAGATTGGAGTCTGTCTGAAAAATAAAATTCCAAGAAACCATAAGATCCATCTCTTTGAATTTAAAACGAGATCACGTGTTATGAGGGATTTCCCTATAACACAAAGCTAAAAGCCAAAATTATTGTAAGGAACCTTTGTTATGTATGATCTCGTGACAAACCCTTTGTTTTTCATCGACAAGAAAGTATTTCATTGGATAAATTGATAATTGGAATTCTACGTCCGCTTGCGTCGAAAAACTTGAGAACAATGGATGTTGTGTTGCGAATTCTTCATCTGATTGGTCGAAAGTCTTTTTTGAAACTGATGTAGTTGATAAACGAATTTTAGATGGCTTCGTTGAGAGGGTTGAAAAACAGTCTGGATTTGATTTAAAAACCGTTTGGATTCAAAGCAGTTGGATCTGCGCGCACTTTGTGTTGGAGGATCGAAAAGATCGTTGATACACAAAGACCACAAAGGCATAGCTAGAGGTAAGGATGCATTAGCACTGTATGTTTGATACGTTAGGGGCAGTACAGTGCATTAGGCTTGTACACAACTGAGTCAACACTTTTCATGTAGCATGAATGAACAGATAAACTGGGTTTATCTGGTGATAAACCGGGTTTATCTAATTGTGGTGACCTTTGCGTACCATAAACGGGATCGAGCTGGGCAGTACCTTTTTGTGAGTTCAAGATGAAGTTCGAAATGTAAAATGGCTTAAAATGTAAAATTGTGACTCGTGCCAGTTGAGAAATGCTTGCAAAGATCTGTACACATGAAGCAACACTTCCTTGTCAGTTTCTTGCAAGAAGGATTCATCAGTCATATTTCTCCATTTTCATAGTAATTTTTTCATTGACAATACTCGTAAAGACAAGGACTGCGTTTTTCATGGCCTTTGGCTAATTAGTCGATTGTGCTATAGTACTTTACAACATCTGTTGTTCATGAATGCAAGACACATGCAATTCTAGGAAGGGTGATTGGGCAGTTACTTTTTTGCAACGATTTCATTTGGAGCGGAGCAGATTTTTTTGCAACAAAGTTTTCTCCACAGGCCATGTAATAAAATAAAATTTTGCACTGTTCCAAAGGTACTCTGAAGTTGTTCATTGAGCTAACTTGCCATTGCAAGCACAAACAGTGAGTAAGTCTACCGGGTGAGCCAGAAAAAAGATCCCACTTTTGCAAATTCATAGCTTCAAGACTACGTCACAGGTCTGAATGATTCAAATTCTAGTTAAAAGCCAAAAGATCGAAGTATTTTTGTGATTAATCTGGCTATCTTACGAGCACTAGAAACATAGGTAAATTTAACTTTTATAAAATTTCGTGGTTGCAAAATTACTGAAAAAAGGCCTAAAACATTGATCAAATTATGAAGGACTCCTCGCACAGAACAATGAAGAAAAATGCAACTTTTCATGGATGAGAGGCACCCTCGGTACATTTATTGCCATGGGATTGAAAATCCATAATAATTGTTTGAAAACCTACGTACCTACGTCTTATAACTCTTGAGAGTGGTGAAAGGTCCATTGCCTATTGTTCAGTGTTAATAGAATCCTTACAATTTGATCAATGTTTTAGGCCCTTTTTCAGTCATTTTGCAAACATGAAATTTTTATAAAGTTGAATTTACATATACCTACAGTGCTTGTAAGACAGCAAGAAAAATCACAAAAATACTTCGATATCTTGGCTTTTAACTAAAATTTGAGTAATTCAAATCTGTGACATACCCTTGGTGCTACGAATTTGTAAATGTGGGAACTTTTTTCTGGCTCACCTGGTACGCGAGAGTTTCTCTTAGTTCAACAATAGCATTTCTTCTTTATGTCCTGAAATTGACTTCAAAATTTTAAAGTTATTCTTTCCAAATGGAAATTATTATCATTATAGTAAATTCATTTTAGTACCTCTGTTTATTGGTCTACATGCAAATAATCAAGTACTTTTGCTGTATTTTGCCTTTGATATGTCGCAAGAAATGAAGTAAGATACTGAAGCGAACGAAGGTTCAACGGTCTCCTGGACTTGCCCACTAAGGGCATAGGGCCAGGCTCAGATCTTTCAAATCTTTGAAAAGCTGGCTTTAAAATTGTATCACATTTCTACGTGAACTGAATGACTTTAAAAGAGCTTTAGGTAATTCGCTGTAAATCTGCCGTGGCAACTTTTTGATATCTCGATTATTTTCATAATGACGGCATTTTCGTTGAAAATGTGGATGGATAAACTTAAATTCATCATAAATCTTGAATTACTTCGGGAAAATTGATACAATCTTCGAGAAAACCAGAGTTTATGAAAGTTTACGATATGGTGACAAACAGAAATCTGTAGCTCTTCTGGCCCTGGCCAAGCATAAGAAAATTGATGACATTAACGCCCAGAAATTTATAAATGCCGCCATTTTGAAACTAATAAAGATTTTGAAAAATTTCCCCTGCAGATTTACAGCAACTTACCCAAAGTTATTTTCAAGCACTTTAATTCCAAGGAAAATGTAACACAATTTTACACCCACCCTTTTGAAGATTTGAAGATTGCCTCGGTCTGGAGAGAGCTCGACTTCCGAGCAAAGGATAATTGATAGCAGAAATAGATGATTCTGAGAAGTGAATCTTGTGGTAGTTTATTATATTGAGCAAGATAAGCCTCTGAAATAACATTTCCTCATTCTCATCTTTCATTGTTCATGATATGCAAGGGAGATACTACGATTAGACAAGCACGCTAAAATCAGATACATCAGCGAGATAAAACTTTCCAAGACATTCAAGAGGGGGGTGACAGGGGGAGTCTTTGGTACCGGTACCAACTCATAAGGTACAAGGTTTGTTCGGGATACTGTCAGTGAAAGTTTTTCGGATTTTCCAGACGCCAATCGAAGCGCTTTGGAGTCTGCGCAGTATCGATCTCAGGGTCATTGCCCTGCATCCTTCCTTTGCGCATGCCCCAAAACGCTTCGCTCGCCCCATTGATCAGCGAGCCAATCAGAGTTAACGTCATTTTCTTTGTGATTTACAAAAGAGGGAATTCGCAGTATCCCGAACAAAGGTTCCATCCAAATTGAAGGTATTGGTACCACCCATTTTGGGGGCAGGAGCTAATAACTGATAACTAATATGATACAGTTAATCATGAATATGAAAATTCTGAAAGGAGGTCTACACCAGTTCCTCGTGAGACCAATGGGCAAGACCTAGCCACTCCTGACCACTTCACCGTGGCATCTGTGTCAATTTCTGCACTGTTAAAAGCTAAAATTTGTTCTAGGAATTCAAAAAACATCCATTGACGAATCTTTCATTGGTACCGACTCATTTAGGCTTGGTACTGGTACCACTACCTTCGGTACCAGGTAAGGCCCGTAGGAACGTTTTTTCAGATTGGTGGGGCACCCTTTTTCATTTCAAAATCTCTTCAGATAGCCCTCATTTTTCCTTTGGAGCCCCCCTACTGTGAATATCTGAAAGGCATGTTTTATGTTTCGAGGTCCTGGAGGATAAGAAGGGAAGTTTACGAATCCATTAGTCTTTGATACAAACAGGCTATCTAAAATTAATCTACAAGTACGACAGGACGAGAATACCTTGTCAAGAGCATTGTGTAAGTTTTACTTGATTTTGATTTGCAAAAGTCATCGCGAATTCTCATGGTTTAGATTTGGTTTAGATCATTGAGGTCCTATACTTTTCATTTCATTTGATTTGATGAATGCGTTATTATGACGAATAAAAAAATGCAACTTCTTGAGACCGGCCCCAATAGCTGTTACGGGCCGGCAGTTTCCACCACATTTGCACAATGTTGTAGCAGGTACCACTCCTCTGGTACCATGGTACCATTACTCTGTCACCCTCCTCATTCAAGGACACTACGATAACTAACATCATGTTATCCTCAACTTCAAGTTAAATTTGTAAAGGGCAGTAAGAAGCCACTTTTTAATCTTTAGGTACTGACTAGTTGGCAGTAGTCTTCTTGTTAAAAACTATACCAGGTGTCCCAAAAATATATGCAGATTTGGTTGGCTCAAATGATGTGATGAATTAAGGTTTCCTTTTAATGAATGGCTAATCACTCTGAAAATTTTCCTTGTAAATCAACTTGAACATAGGTGCCTCATATGCTTGCATTGGTGCTTCAAGAGCAGTAACATTGATCTTGAAAGCTCAAATTTGCGTCAGCCCAAAAAACAGAGCTTCGGACATTTGGCCCAAACAAATTTTTGAGGCACAGGGAGTAAATTAACGACAGCCTTTATAAAGTTTGACAAATGTTATTAGATCTTATCATATTCTGTTTGTAAGAAGTCATCCCCAAATCTGGGCAGCTTCTTAATTTTTCCTACCCTGGGTACCAGAGCCAAAAAATAATAAAAAGAAAAAAAATAAAAAATTCCTTTCATTTAATTTTTGTGGCTCTGGTACCCACGGAAAATTTTTCTTTTAATTTCTGCTTTTGATTTCAAAGTGCTTCAAGAATTGACTGAGGCCAAAAGGCCATATCTCTGGTTTGCAGGTGGGTACAAATTTAAGCTTTCAAGATTGATAGTTTTGCCTTCAAAGCACCAATGCCAATAAGCGAGGGAACCGAGGCCGAGGTCATTGAGCCATCGAGGAACATTTTGACAGTGATTAGCCATTGATTAGAGCTAATTTCACATCGCTGGAGCCGCCGCGGAGTGCGGGGGTAAGGACTGTTGGGGGTCCGGGGGCGAAGCCCCGGAAAATTTTTTGGGATCACGCCCTTCAGAACTTTGGGAAACGCCCCTTTTGAAGATAGAAATACGCCCTTTGAATATAGAGATACGCCCTTTTTTGGATAAAAAAAGACCGACAGATGAAATATGTGTGTATGCGAGAAACCTCAAAACAGGGTTTTGAATTGTATTACAACTAGTATCACAACTTTTAAAAGTTAAATGAGTCATGTAATAATGTGAAATGACAAAGACAAAATTAGAATGACAAAGACAAGAAAAGATTTCAAAACAATAAGTTTATATTTTAAAGTAAGAAAGCGAGATTAAAAGCTGAAGGCAGACCTACCCCTACCCTAAGATTTTTATGAGGTTTTAGCACGAATCTAAATCACCATATTTACGCCCCCAAACCCCCCCCCCCCCATTCCGTGGCTCCGCCACTGGCTGGAGCCAACCAACACTGTATACTTTTTTGGGACACTCGATGTCTTAGATGACCTTTCCCAAAAAAACTCATGGGGAGAAACTTTCAAGAATTGTAGCACTCCTCTGCAGCAACCTCGTCCCCAGGGCCTTTGTCATATTAGGACGGATATGGCAAAAGGCCCTGGGGACGAAGTTGTTCTCTGCAGAGGTTCTTTCATCGAAGGTTAGGAGGAAGAAAATGTATCAGCAAAGAAAAGAGAGCTTCCTCTTCTCCATCCCATGACCATAAGCCTCAGGGGGGGGGGGGTAACTTAGTACTGTTCATGGTACGGGGTACGGGGACGTGCCACTTTTAGGGGTACTTTTTTCAAGCCATTACGGAATTCTAGGTATCATTATCACAATTTTTTGGCATTTCAAGGAATTATGGGTGTCCTTTCTAGGGGATTTTTCATAATTTCCGGAATTAATGGCCAAGACATTTGTTCGATTTGTGGAATTATGGCCCTACAATCCACCAGAATTTACGGAATTATGGGTACCAATTTTTCGGCCAAATTAGCACGTCCCCGTCACATAATAGGTTGAGTTACCCCTCCCCTCGAGCCGTAAGTGTATGAGCCATGGGGGCCTGGGGTGGTAGCCCCCTACATTGAAATAATCAAGGCACGAATCGACTTCAGTTCGGGCAAAGTCCACATTTTGAGTCGGGCAAAAATTTTGGTAAACAATGACCCTTTATCCGGCAGCCTCCCTTCCCTTTGATCTTCATGCCTTGCTGCCCTGTGTACTAGAGTCTTATGGAGCTAACTTGCTATTGCAAGACGCACAAGCAGTAAGCAGGTTTACACGAGTTTCTTGCGATTTATTAACATTTTTCTTTATGGACTTCAGTTCACTTCAAACTTGTGGCTATTTTACAGACTCATTTCCACAAGGGAATCATTATCATTGGAGTAAATTCATTTCAGGGCCTCTGTTTACATGTCTACACCCAGCGTAATGCCAGTCCAATATTACAAACTCTGCAAATAAGAGTTGTATTGTAAGTCACTTTATTACAATCATGCATCGTTTTCAACAGGTAACTTGTTGTCTTTGATGAGACAACAGTAACAACAGCAAACATGGAATACAAAGAAGTCTACCAGGAGAGACACATAGTACAAAGCATTGGAACGAAATTGACCAAACCCAACAAACAAGAGTCGATCGTTTGGTATAAAGGCCCCCAAGAAGATGACTTTTTTGAGAAAATTTTGCTCCACAGCGGCTGCTTTGAAGCAGTTGGTAAGCTGCCAGGCAAGGACAACTGGTTGGTGAGGCAGCACAGTTCAGCAGTACTGATCATGTTTGACTGCAGAGACAACGAGGAAGGTTGCATTCTGAAAAAAGACAGAGAAAGGTTCCAGGCAGAACTTGACCAAAATGAATATGAATGTGCAGTGTTGGTCTCTTTGAATGCAAGCGTGGATCCCAAAGGAGAATCGTTTGACATAAAGACTTCAAGCAAGGGAAAACCGTTTCTCTACATCAATAATCTGAGGAGCTTCGCACAACCTGAAATCATTTGTAAAATTGCCAGCCTCGTCTTGATTCAAGCAGTGGAAAACAAATCAACGGATCAGTATCAACCTGTAAGGAAGTTTCTTGCATCGCAGTTAAGCACTTTGAGAGATCTTTTGCAGATTTCCGAGGAGCTGAAAAAACTTCTTGGCAAAAATGAAGCTGATTTAAAAGAAATATGTAATGCCTTCGAAAATTTCCAGACCGAAGTAGCGGAGAAAGATTCGATATTCATGAATGTTCTCGAGGAAAAAATTTCTCAGAACTCTGATAATTTTAGCAAAGAGAGAGAGGGAGATAAAAGGGAGGAAAGCATAACCTCTAATGAGGAGCAATACAAGCCATCTATAGGTAAGCCAAAAACTTGGAACAGATTATCATCAAACTTTGGTTTAAAACTTCTAAACATCAATGCAAATGGCCTAAATGGAAGTGATAAAAGAGCACTGTTTCACACCTTGATAGAAAGTACTTACGGAAGACCCCATATTATTTGTGGAGTTGAAAGCAAATTGTCATCAAGTCGTTCAAATGCTGAGATTTTCCCTGAGAATTACATAGTGTTCAGAAAAGATCGCGAAGACTTGAAACCAGTCTATGGATTAGGACAGAATGAGGTGGAAGCTAAAGAGCATGGTGGAGTGTTTATTGCTGTCAGAAATAATGTCATGTGGTCTAGGAGACCAGAATTTGACAGTAATTGTGAAATTGTATGGGCCCAACTACAAATTCCATGGGGTAAAGATATATACATTGCTGCTCATTACAGGCACCACCCAGTTACATCAGGCCTTGCAGAGTATCAACTTGACGAGTTTCGTTCATCCCTGAACAAAGTCACCAAAAATCGGCACTTCCCCCAAACCATCGTCATTGCAGGAGACAGCAATTTGCCAGATGTCGAATGGAGTGATCCAGGCTATTCTATCAAGACTCCTGCACAGTGGCCAAAGACTGTAAATCAAAAAGCCCTGGATATTATCAAGGAACATGGCTTGCAACAAATGGTGAAACACCCAACTAGGGGGGACAACATCTTAGATACAGTATTTACAAATGATGAAGACCTTATAGAGTCAGTTCAAGTAGTGCCAGGCATCAGTGATCATTGTGCTGTCTTAGTGGTGCTCAATGTTTGAATGAGGTTTCAGTCTCCTTCGCAACGCACAACACGAATCGACTTTTTCTTTTTAGACTGACTGCAAGAGGCTCTAGAGACTCGGCTTATGAATTGAATTGAATATCTTCCATACCCGAATGTCAACATTTTGCATCAAGGAATGTGCTTTTATCATCATAGTTTGAGTTCTAGCTTAGTTGCATTGAGCATATCGTTATCAAGAGAGTGGAAAGAATTGGTCCTCAGACGGAACCATGGGGAACACGATCGTTGATTACATGCGAATGGAAGAAAGTAGGAACTAAAACTGTATTCAAACTGACATTGTAAAACCAGCTTTATCGAAACCAATTGGCGATTGCGCTAAAGATGGCGGCGAGGAATTTTTTACCAAGATGCATTGCGTTCTTTAATCGAATTCCTATAGGATCGTTACGGACTTGTAATTAGAACGCTGCGCATCTTGATATAAAATTCCTTGCCGCCATCTTTAGCGCATTCGTCTACAGTGGAACCTCCATATAACGGACACCTATAGGACCAATTTTTTCGTCCGTTGTAGAGAGGTGTCCGCTGTATGGAGGTGTCACCTTTTGCCATAGTGTATTTTGGGACGAAAATATTTGTCCCTTGTACGGAGGTGTCCGTTGTATAGAGGTGTCCGTTAATGGAGGTTCCACTGTATTCAAATTTCAACCAATCAAATGACTGTATTTGTTAGATCGACCAATCAGAAGGCCCTATTCGATAACCTTGTTTAATATAAGTTGGTTTAACTTGCAGTGTGAATGGGGCATAAGAGACATCATGTGTATTGGTATACTGTGTGTGCGTTGATAAATCATTGGTAGATAGCAATGCGATATGCAAAACATTTAACGATAGATTTGTTGCGGAAAATCTATTTTACCTTTTTACAGCAAAAGAACTTCTTTTTTCAAAGCTAAGGGATTTCTTTGATCGCGTGGTCTGTCATCCCTTTGTTACTGTCAGCTCCCAAATCAAACATAGGTCTGCAACTGTGAAAGAGTAAATCGAAGAATCTGCAATTCATCTATAGCTCAAAGGCTACGTACTAAACAAACTGGGGGACTCTAGCATAGTAAAGATACTAGAAGATGTGCAACCCAATGGCAATCTTGATCAAAGAAAGAAGAGTAAAATTTTGGTAATTCCTGTATAGCAGCCCAAAATTTTTGGCGATTGTGTCTAGAAAGAACACAGGCAGGAGAATGTAAAAATTTCGAAGTCCAAAATTTGTGCGCCGTTTGTGTAACTGCTATAGAGGAGCTGTAATTTAAATTTCCCCGTCATTGACATAGTTGCAAACGTCAAGCTTCAACTTGGATTATGCCTTTTTGAATTAATCTGACAACTTGCTGCTGATTTATGGCAGATAAGAGCGAAGTGATTGGTTGCTTCAAAACAGCACTTAAATTGTTCTCCAGCAATGCCAGAATCCTCTAATTTTTGGAAAAGAAGAAAGGGTTTTACCGAAAATATCTTTTACCAGAGTGTCAACTTTTTGCCTCAAAAGGAAAGTGCTTTTATAATCACAGTTTGAATTCTAACTTAGTTGCATTCTGATTAGTCAGCCCAACATATCGAATGCATTTGATTGGTTGAAAAAATTTAACCTTACTTAGAGAAAGCTGATTCAGAAACAGCAGGAGATCGTTCATTCAGTTATGCCAGAGTCTTTTGAAAACAAAAAAAAATTTCAAAAGACTCTGGTTATGCCAGAGTCTAAAAAGACTCTGGTGGAGCAAACTTCCGTATTCAATTCGATCATTAGATTCACTGTGTAGTTTTAAACAATCATTGAAGACATCTGTACCTATTCAAGTCGTATTACTCTTAGATATCGGATTTTAGAAAATAGGAACAAAAGTATTGATTAATTTGATCTTATAATGGAGTTTTTTTACCGAAAAGTTTAGATATTTTAAGTAAATTTCTTTTGCAACCCAATGTAAATTAGCCATATCCTACTGTTCACTAGCCTGCGCGCAGACTTTGTTCACCAGGTTCGTTGGGGTTCGCTGGGAAAATCCCATTTGATCGATTTGGGGCTCGCCATGTTCGCTGGGGTTCGCTTATCTACATTTGTACCCTGGCTGGGTACCAAGGGTGCTCGATATTTGTTACTCTCGTTCTGATATCACCAATAACGTGTACGAGGTCAATTAAAAATGCCAGCACAGTTGCACAATTTTTTCGGTTCTTGCCGGGGAGACTCTCTTTTCCTTCCAAACACGAATAGAAGTAATGACCTGCAGATGCATGTTTCAAAGACCGATTCGAAGCTCAGCTGTTGCTTCTAGAGGTTTGTTGCAAAGTTCCAAGGCCGTTCGTGCGAGTTTCGGCGGAGCAGTGGCGAAAGTTCCAGCAAGACATTTATTTGGCCGTCACCCTCTTTGCTTATCACAACATCAACGATGCTTCACAAAATTGACTGACAGTGACACCAGCAGTATCATAAATACTGTTCCCTCATTTCGAGACAAGAATGTTTATCAAAGTGAAAGGTATTTCCTGCCAATATTTTTATTGATAAAATATCAAGCAGAGGAAGAGAGTAGCTTAATTTTCAACTTACGACATTTTGCACAGTATACTTTAAGGGCAGAAACTTTCGCGGGCAGAAAGTTTCGCGAGAAGAAAAAATCGCGAAATTAAGGGCATAAACTTTCGCTAATGACGTTTTTTCCCGCATATTTCGCGACAAAAACTTTCGCGACTGAAGAAAAGTAAGGGGGAAAACAAAATTTTCTGTCCATTTTCAGTACTACTCACAGTCACGGTGACAATTTACAAGGTCTTATGGCCCAAGAGACTGAAGATCGGGGTGATTGAGGAACAGCAACGCAACAACTTGAAGAAAAGACAAAAAATGGGATAGTAAAAATTTTCACGAGTCGAGAATTTCCTGTAATTTCGCAAGCAAAAACTTTCGCGAATTTTGAATTTAGATTATGCCTTGGCAAAAACTTTCGTGAAAAATGCCAAAAAACGCGAAAATCGCGAAAGTTTCTGCCCGCGAAAGTTTCTGCCCCTAAAGTATAGTCCCAAGTCCTGTTGTAGCATATACCCCCGGGGGGGTACTTGACTAGGGAAGTGACGGGGGTGTGTGGCAAACCGCTCAACACCCTGTACCCTGTCGCATAAAAAAATGTCCAAAAGTATACCCTATTGCATAAAAATTTTGCCAAAATCCATTGTTTCATGATAACTCTAAAAGGTGTGCTTCCACATGATACCCTGTCGCATAATTTTCTTATCAATTGTAATACCCTGTCGCATAATTTTTATCAAAAAAGGACACCCTGTCGCATAATTTTTACCGTAAAAGGACACCCTGTTGACCGGCACATCCCGTCAAGTCAAGTATGGGAGTACCCCCCCGGGCATATACCTCAAGGGACCAGTTAAGAAGTTAGGTTTATCAGAAAAGCATGAGCCTTTTCATTGTTCCAGGCCAGGGTCTACTTTGTTGGTGGCAGGTTATCAGGATAAATATGCTATGTTCACATAATTCATTCTACAAAGCATTTTTTCATTTCAGATTTCTTTCAATAAAAACTGAACCCAATAATGAGACAGAGCAGTCAAGGGAACTCCCTGAAACAACCAACAGTATCAAGCAGGTTATCAAGCAAAATGAGAATGAAGGAGATAAAACTAAAATAACCATACTAAATGAAGAAAACAGTGATGAGAAATCATATACACCATATATTTACAAATACAGTAGGGTTGGATTTACAATTGGTAAAAATAAAGTTCTTGGTTCTGTTGCACTGTTGCCTGGATGCATTTTGTCTTGCAAGGTTAGTTTATGTTAGTTGCTTAATATGCTAATTTTTCCTTAATTTTGCTGCTTCTCCTGAAATTTGACAATTTTAGAGACCAGGAGGTACAGCATCTAGAGTGATATTCAGAACAAATAAGTTATAGCATACAAGAATTCTATGAAGATGACATGTTTATTCAATCTTGTCTTTTGCAACTGGTTTCTTGAGATAGCTGCAGATAATCATTAGTGTAGTAATTGCAAGTGTAAACAAAGAAAATATGGGAGCAAGGGGAAAATTCTATACAAATTTTTCATATTACCTTCTTTGAGACCTTAAATGCTAAAATGTGAACATTTTTACAAAACCAAACACGCTGATTGTAAGGGTTTTGAGTAGAAGATTCTGAAAATGTATATACTTTTGTATCACAGTTGATATTATGTTTTTCCTAACAAGGCCAAGCAAAACGAGACACAAAAACAATGCATCAGCTTTGTGAAAACATTCCACTATAAAACAACTTCAGATGCATTGTAGTTCAGAGCTACCTTGGAGCTCCGGTCTTTTCAAACATTTTTATATCAACACAAAACTATCTCTGTAGGCCATTTCATTGACAAGCTAGACAGTTGATTTTTGCAAGACAAGACAACAAGTTCTTCTTCTGAAGAACTGTATAAGGAAACAATGAAAATAGGTCAAAAATAAATTGTTTACATATTTACCAGCTCAAAAAATGATTAGGTTTCTTGGCTGATTTCTCCAAATTTGTAGATTGTCATTTGAATCTTCTTCCAGAATTAAAAGTCCAACATATACTGCATAAAAAAACAAAATTTAACCAATATTGCCCCCAGTCAATACAATGTCTTGTCAAATTTTTGATTACCTGTATGTATCATCAATTCAGTCGCATTCAAAATAAGGCCACCACTTTGAAGTTTTGGTCTCTTTAAGGCGGAAAAACATTGATATAAACTTAACTTTTGATTTTGGTAAACATGACAAATACTTTTCCACCAAACCTGTCTGAAAATGTAATGCCTTACTAGGGGCGAAAAATATTATATCTCCTCAAATGAAATCCATCGTAGCAATCATTCTCATCATTGGTAACAATAAAAATTTGTGGAAAGTTCTGACCAAGAACCCTTGAGATGAAGCATGATCCACAAATCCATGACATTATTAGTTGTATGCGAGAATAAAGTGTTAAAGACCCTTTGCTCCCCATGATCCTTTGCATGCACGCAAAGCAGCAAAACATCACAGATACTGTAAACAACACAATTTGAAGCGTAAATTAAAATGAAAAGCTCTAAGGGAAGAAGCTTACCTAATCCTTTAATCACTTTTGGGAAGGTCTTTTGTTTAAGTTCAAAGCGATGACGTCACAATGTCCATTTGAAGGTTGAAACAATAATACAGCCTTGCCATTGCTAGGCCATAATCTTTGTCACATTGTCAGACCAGAAAGGATCATGGGGAGCACAGGGTCATCTGACGTTTCTACAAAATGTATGAAATTCCTCAAAAAGGCGTTCGAAAATGTATTGTCCGAAGTTAATTTGTCTAAAATCTTTATACCTTGATGAAAGCTCTAGATTTTATGAGGAACTTGACAGCAATAATCTTGCTGGGGTGCGCTTTTTCTATGATCGAATCCCTCATTGAATCAAAAACTTTTTTGCCATTGTAAGGTGAATATTGCAAGTACTAGAAAAACAATTTTGTAGCAGGAGTGCTGAATCCCCGTCAATAGTCAATAAATATCGCACAACACAATCTTGACACATTTCCGTGATGGTCATTGTTTGTCCCAATGGTGTACTGAAAGCCTGATCAATTTCTAGATGCAGTCTCATCATCAAATAACACCAGAAAGCTTATCATTTTTTACAATCATTCAACCAAGATTAGGTAAGTATTTTATTTTGCATCAGTGGCCCCACTTGCATCAGTGTAGGCTGGTCAACGATTTCAACTCTTATTCAATAGGAAACAGCAACACTGATATATAATTCTTTGAATGAGCTTGCTTTTGAATGCATGCGAAATCTGTTCACAAGATGTTCAGAAAGCAACGGTCGTGTACTACTTTCAACTGATACAAATCTAAAATTGCCACTTTAAAAAATTGGCCCTGGTCAAAAGTCGTTTTCTTATCGAAGGGCCAGATTTTGGAACAGCTTGAATAGGGACACTAATGTGACATCCTCCCCAAGTGCCTTCAAACGGCTATAAAAAGGCCATCAATATTATCGTTTGAACACAGGTTAAGACAGAGTGATTATCTGTCAACCAAAGGCTTACTGAAATGTGAAAATTTTGTATGGTAAATCACTCATCATTTAGACCCAGGAATCAGGAAGATGCTCATAAGATATTCGTATGGGAACGAGAAGATTTTGTCCGGTAGGGTAGAGGTGATATCTCTCAGGTTATCATTTTGTTGAGTAATCATCATGCGTCGTTATCAAATTTACAATATCAGTCTCAATTCTACAGAAATTCTTGTCCTTGGGCTTGGTGACAAAGTTGTGCAGCTATCACCAGATGTATGGACGTATCTTCGTCAACAAAAGCTACCCTTTGAGATTTTAGACACGGTGAGTGCAGGAAATCGTCAAACTTTGAATTTTCTGTAGCATAGACGTAGGGACCAGGGGGCACTGAGGGCAAGTGCCCCCCCAAGATTTTGCAATAAACAGAGAAGTGCCCTTTTTATTTTCAGACAATGCCCCCTATTCTTAAGGAAAAAAGTGCCCTCGAAGTGTCGTGCCCCCCCCCCAGTTTGAGATGCTTCTTACGTTCCTGTTCTGTAGTCTTCGAACCCTTATATTTAGTACAGGTAAAACCTGCAACTATAGCAGGCGGAATTGTAATGGTAGAGTGAAGACAAAGAGACAGTCTCGCTGCAGTGCCAATATTCTCTAAATTTAGTTTACTATCCGAATTTTCGTGGTCTTTGCGCCATCCAATTAGGACTTGGTGGTGCAAAAATCTATCTGGTGAGTCAAAACATGAATACCAGGTGAGCCAGAGAAAAGTTCCCACTTTTGAAAATTCATTTTGAATGATTCAAACTCTAGTTAAAAGGCCGAATAAACGAACCATTTTTTTACTTTTGCGCTGTCTGACGAGCACCAGAAGTATATTTAACGTCACAGAAGTTTCATGGTTGCAAATTGATTGAAAAAGGGTCTTTTCTTCATCGTTCTGTGCGAGGAGTCCTTTATGATTTGATCAACATTTTAGGCCCCGTTTCAGTCACTTTGCAGCCATGAAATTTCATGAAGTTGAATTTACCTATTCTTCTAAGACAGCGAGAAAAATCACAAAAATACTTCAATCTTTCGGCTTTCAAAAAATGTGAATCATTCAAATCTGTGAAGGATTCTTGGTGATATCAATTTTCAAAAATGAGAACTTTCGGGCTCACCCGGTAGACGTTTCAATGTCTGTAGCCTTCAAACAAGTTGTCAGATTCCTGTAAACTGAGAAGACTCGTGGAGCTAAAAAGGGCAGATTTTTTATGACAATAGCGTCAGTTACATTTGTTGACACCTAAATTTAAAGTGATTTGCGATTGTAGACAATGGAAATTCTCTCAACCAGTAATTCAAAGGAACAACGGCACAAAGTTTCTCTGAAACCCAGGAAGCTAGCTCGCTTGTTGCGCGTTCCAGGAATGATTTTTAAGAGCAAACATGAATATACATCGAAAGAACGAGAAAGCATCTAAACATCTACCATGGGAATTTTAATTTTGTTGTTCGGAAGTTGAACAGTAAGTGCTTTGATTACATTCAAACCATACGAGAATTGAATCGTCTCCAAATCGGCCTCTACACCAAAAAAATCAAATGCCCGTGGTAGATGTTTAGATATATCATTTTTCTCTCGATTTACATTATATCGAGTACGTCTTATTCTGCATATTGCTAATCAACGTTCAGTGCATCAGGGAGGAAATCTAGTTGGAGAAAATCTACATCTGAAGATTTTTATATAATTTATTCACTTGTTTTGTCGTGCACAATACACATTTTACCCAAAGCTTACTCGGTAGACAATCAGAGTCAAATTTTGGCGATTTGTCGAAAAGTTTTACCTCTTTATAGTCACCCAGTACATTAATATATAGCACCTGCCTGTATAGATATAGTATATTATAATAAACAAAAAGCACCATCTATAAATAACTGAAAATAAGATAATGAAACTAAACTGTCATTTCGGGAAAGCATTTCTATTAAAATCTCTCTCAGTTCTAGTCGTGAGGAAGATTTTAATCGAAAAGTTTTTGCACAATGACAGGTGAGTTTTATTATAGTATACTATGTTCATGGCTGCCCAGCTGCTATAAGTATAGTAAGTTCCTGTAGTGATCTATTGTATCGTTTCCTTCGTAGCCAAATGCTTGTGCAACATACAATTTCCTGACAGAAGAAGGTCGAAGGACTGGCGCTGTGTTAATTCCTCCGCAAACTCTCAAAATATAGAGCAGGCTATTGATAGTATGATTATTTTTTAATTTCCTTTCGTGATAATTCTGTGTCTTAGTTACAAATTGATTTGCTCTTGCAAAACTTTCAGCTGTGCTTGGACCTGTTAAAAGTATCACCTATATTTGAATTAGTTTTGTAAGGAAACTGAAATTTGAAAAGACGAAGCGTTAGTGAGACTGTAAAGATGGTAGAAGCGAGACAAAGAGGAGGGGAGATGCCTCCAAATAACCGAGGCTTGTAATGAGTCCAAGGTATGCAGAAGAGCATAGGTTTCAGATCTTTAAAATGCCGGGTGTAAAATTCTATGACCTATTTCTTGGAACTGAACGTCTTCAAAGAAACTGTGACTATTTTACAGTAAATCTGCCGTTGGACTTTTCTGAAATCTTCAATATTTTCAGAATTACAGTGTTTTTCTTCTTTTTCAAGAATTCAAGAAAATTTTCGAAAAAAACTTAAAACTATCGTAATTTCTAAACCTGTTGACAAAAGATCAAATAATTTTCAAGAAAACCATAGTTTATGGATGGCTACAATATGGTATCAAGCAAAACTCTTTCACTCTTCTGGTTTGTGATTTTGAAATTTGATGACGTCACATCATAAAATGAGCTGAAATGTAAAATAGGCTGTAATTTCGACAAATATTCAAGATTTCTGAAAAGTCCAACGGTAGAATCATAGAAAAATGGCTAAAGTTTCTTTCAACACATTCAGTTAAAAGAAATAGGTCATTGAATTTTACACCCACCTTTTTTCGCAAATTTTAAGATTTGAAACCTATGCTATGCAGAAGTCTAAGAAGCCCAAGAGTTCCCCTCATCACGTTATTCGTGGTGCGAAGTTCTCATTTTGTATGGACTTGCAACAAGTCTCTCTCGCCGCAAAAACGGGAGAAGGAAAAAAAGCGAGAGAGACTTGTAATACTTGGTAGCCTGGATCGTTGGCTGGACAGGATTCTGTCCAGTCGGCATCCTTTTACAGAAAACCAGTATCCAATCATATGCTTATAAAGGACAATGATACAACAGAGCGAGGCTCTACGATGTTCTTTGACAATGGCCGACTCAAGTTTCGATGAAACAGGTGACAGTAAACCCGTTATTTTTAGAATGGAAGAAAGGCTCGATAGCTCATGAATGTTAATGAGCATGCCAAGCATTACAAGTCTCTCTCGCTTTTTTTCCTTCTCAAGTTTTTGCCGCGAGAGAAACTCGTTGCAAGTCCACATTCTGTAGGAAAAGAAAGCTGTCTCAAGACCAAAAGGGCAATCCCGTGATCTGAAATGGGCATAGGCAACGTTTGCCTAACTTGTCTTTTAAGTGGATGATAGGAAAATTGAAGATTTTAAGGGATGAAGAATGACAAAGGGAAGCAGTTTTCTTGTTAAAAACATTAACGTTAAAACTAGCTAATCAGTTCTCTTTCCGTTTATAGTTGTGCATTCCGGTGCATTCTTGCAAGCCTTCTTGAATAGGCAGTTTCAACAAAATTTAGATGTCCTTAAAAATATATTTTCAAACGCAAGCGTTAAACACGTATTAGCTATTGTACAAATGAATCTAAATGGAACAATATTTTGGTACATTTTACAGAATTTTCGAATGTGAACCAAAACGAAACAAGCTCGCTCCAAAGCAACGCCACTCATTTGAACCTTGTATAGATAGAAATACATAGAAGTATCATCGCTTAAACCAAAATTTCGTAGAATACACGTATTTGTGAAAAGAAACCTCTAATAAGAAACTCAGCTCGCAGATCGGCAAAACATTAAGCAACTCCAATAATGAGTAAATATAACTTTTAAGGAATTATTCATTTTGAAACAGGAAAACTTTGAAGTATTTTAACTTTATTTTCACTTGTTTCTTGCATCATGTATACTCGGATGTAAGTGCTTGCCAGGTTAATTCTTCGTTTCAAGTGAAACCCAACCAATTTAGTTTCTGTGGAAACATACAGTGGTTTTGTTATTCACCCATCGATAAAAAAGTGAATTTGAGGAGCCTTCTAAGAAACCGTCCAGAAGAGAAACGTTAAGAATCCTTACTCTTAAGAATCAAACTCAGTAGGTGATAAAGTTAATAATCCTTCACATTTCTTACTTATATTTCATATTTCTTACTTTATGATGTCTACTATCAGAGTAGCAAGCAAATATCCTGCAATCTTTTCTCGGAAAAATTGGGTTAATCGAGCCCTTTTAGTGGTGGAAACATTTCCTTCGTGCGGGAAGTGACATCAAGTCTTTGAGGCAAGTTTAGAAGGCGGAAGTGGCAATACTTGTAACCAAAGCCGGAAGATATTTTCGTACAGACAAAACAAGATTCCTGAAACACAGACAGAGCAACGATAGCACTGCACAATAATCAAAATGGCTTTCGAGGTAATCAGCAACCTTATTATTTACACTTACGCTGCGAAATGATTTTATTTTGCTTTCCAAAGCTTTCGCTTTGCCTGTGGCTTGAAGAATGTTTGACTGTAATTTGAGTATGGTGCTTGTTGGTAGGCCCTTGACGACAGATCACCAGCTGTATGCTCCGTTTACGTTCGTTTATTCTGTTTACATTATCTCGAAGAGGGAGGTAATTCCTACAGGCAACGTAATATACACGTGCCCCGGAGAAACCAGAGGCCAGAGCCTGGGCAATATTTTTAAAATAGAACGATATGAGCTACCTTTAGTTACAAACATAGATGTAGGAACCAGGGGACACTGGGGTCACGTGCCCTCCAAGATTTTGCAATAAACAAAGAATTGCCCCTTTTATTTTTAGAAAATGCCCCTTTTTTCTATAGGAAAAAGTGCCCTCGAAGCGTTGTGCCACCCCCAAGTTTGAGATGCTTCCTACGTCCCTCTTTACAAACTTTGCCTTTGCTTTGCACAATTTTTATTACTTTTTGGCTTTTTCATGATGTACAGGTCTCTTTAGCATGCGTGCAGACTGCACCTCCCTCCCTTATCATTCTTTTTCCAGAGAAGAAGAAGAAAAATGGTGAAGTCGAACCATGGATAGTTAGACACTGCAATGCTTCAATGTGTATGCGTCTTCGGAGGAATTATTGTGTCGTTCTGCGGAGGAGGTTTCGACCCATCAACTCTTTCGCCAGCTTCTCCGCAGCTGTGCATAAATTTGTCTTCTGGTCAGTGGCGGACACTGTTGGGGAGAGGGTGAAGCTATTGTTTCAGTTAAAGAGCATTGTTTGTTTCTATTGTTTTTAATGTAAGGCCCTTGTTATATATAGCCATTATTGGGGGCGATCTTACCTCCTGGCCCCCCAAGCAACTGCCACTGCCTCCCGCTAAAAGCAAAGAGCTGGTCTAGCCAAGGGCAACTGCAGCGTCTAACCATAACCACTCATGGTCGAACAACAATGTTATATCGATTCCTTTCTCATTGGTTATTTTGATTTCATGGAACGCATCTTTATTCACTTTTCCAGGTATCAAAATTGATCATATTTCTTCTTTTGGCTTTGGCAACACATTATGTAGAAGGTATGACATAGCATAGGGCAAGGGCTCTAAGCTTCGCACTTGAAACTAAATGTTTAAAATTCGATTGCCTAATTCTTACAACTGAATAGATCGATGGAAAGTTTAGCTCGTTCGCCATAATTCCAGAAAGGGCATTTTTCATACCATCATTGTTTCAGAGTTACAGCATTTTTGAAACTTTCGCCAGTTTTAAGGTTGCAGCGTTATTAGATTGCTAAATCATAAACCATAAAAGCTACAAACTTTGCTTGCTACCATCTTGTTGATCTTCAAAAATTGAGTATTTCTTGCAATAGCCATGTGAACTTTCCTCTATCATTTTAAGGCCGTGTTCACACTAATCCGTTTTCATTTAGATCCGTTTTTACTCCTAAAAGCGGAGCGATTTTCCTCCCTGTTCACACTCCTCCGTTTTCAGATAAAAACGGATCTCCTTCAACAAGTGTTCACACTTGTTCTCAAAAATGCACCTGATTGTCTCTCTTGGATTTCAAGACTAGCACGGCTTGTTGTTGTTAGCGTATTCAAATTTCTCCGCTTTTGGTGTTCACACTACAGATATGCGTTTTTGTTCAGCTCCCTTTTCATTCAGCTTCGTTTTTAGGGTCGATTAATGTGAACGCAAAGCCAAAAATGGAGCTAAACATATCCATTTTCGTGCAAAATCATTGTCAAAGCTTCGGATACATGCTCTGGTACATCCCCTTCATAAATCGTAAAAACGCTGTGATTCCAAAAATAATGGTGATATCAAAAATGCTCTCTCTGAAGTTATGGCAAATGACCCAATCTGTTCAGCTGAAGGAATTAGTCAATAACATTTACACATTTAATTTTAAAATTTTGCAAAGATTCGAGCCCTATGCTGACATTACTTTTGCTTGTTGAACATTCTGATCTTCCGGGTGACACGAAAGACGTGCCAGGTTTAACATTTGAGTTTAAAATCGAACATATTCCTTAGTTCAAAAAGCAAAATGCAAACTCAACTTTATTTTTCACAGATTTCAATGAGGAAGAGTAGGCACGGGCTCCAGATATTTCAACGGGTTGTTGTAAACTTTTCTACGAATTGCCTCTTTGAACTGAATAGCTTCAAAGAAACTTTAGTTACATTGCTCACAGACAGATTTACGATAACGACAGTTGCTTTAATGACACCTCAATTCAAAGCGATTAGTGACTGCAGACAACGGGAATTTTGTCAACCGGTAGTAAATCAAAACAAACATGGCCGCAAAGGTGCCGCAACACCAGTAGGGCAAACTCTGGCCTTGTGCAAGCAACAGGTTGTTTTTAAGAGAAGTTGTGTGCTTCTAACGCAAGAAGAAAGGTAAATCTTAAGTTCTGTCTCGCGGATTTGCTTATTTGATTGCTTATTTGTTTCATTTAAGCCCTAAATACCTGAAAATTATAATGCCTTATGGTCGGCTACTGAATCAAATAAACAAAGTCAGTGAGACAGAACTTTAGGGTTTCCTTGTTTTTGTTTGTTTTCAATTAGTTTTGAGTGGGCTTGTCAGGATTTCTAGCTACTGAAAGCTAATTTAGGCCCACTGTACATGCCGCATCCAGGCATAGGACCTCTAGTTTAACGTCCCTTCCGATGGACGACGAGGTGAGTTGTGAGGTCAGGCCTCTGAGGTCACCCATCCGGAGTTTGACCTCACTCGACCGAGCGTAACTTCAGTCACCTGACGAAGACTGTATAAGCCACTTGGCCACTCACTCCGCAGGGTTACCCTTTTCTTTCGTTATAAGCACATAACTTCTCTTAAAAGCCACCTTTTGCTTGCACAAAGTTAGAGTTTGCCCTACTAGTTTCGGGGAAACTTTTGCGGCCGTGTTTGTCTTGATTTACCGGCTGAGAGAATTTCCTTTGTTTGCAGTAATTAATCGCTTTGAATTGAGGTGTCAATTAAAGCAACTTCATCTTATTGTATTACAAGATCTACCCTCGTTCACTGATGTAATTCTTTCTACCGTTGTACTCTTCTGAAATCTTCAATATTTTGAGAATTAGAGGGTTCAATTCTTTATATGAATTCAAGAAAAATTTGAATAAACTTAAAACCGTCATAGTTTTCTAGACTTGTTGAGACAACATAGAATAGTTTCCAACAAAACCAAAGTTTGACAAAGTTTGACAATGGTTTCAAGGATTGAATTGACATTCCATTTTTTTCGCTTATCGTAGAGCCCCTATTAAGCCTCCCTGTCTATTAAGCCCCCCTCTTATAAGCCCCTCCCCTCTGAGCCGAAATTTTAAATAAGCGCGCCTCTCTATTAACCCCCCCTCCCACTTATTTAAATTCCAGAAATTACCAACTATTTCCCATATATGTCGGTAGACAAGCTAGAATGTGTCGAATTTATGTATTTGACACGTTAAATTCATAAATTGTTATGTTGAATCCGCAAAATATGGGGTGAAAGAACTGAAAAACTTTTCATGCATATCATTATCATTTGATTTAGTGCATAAGCTCCTTCTCTAATAATCTCCCCTCTCTAAAAAGCCCCCCTAGAGTGTCCAAAATTAGGTAAGCTCCCCGTGGCTTAATAGAGCTTTTACGGTTTTACCATAGGAGGGAAGAAATGTGGCCCTGGAGATTTCACATGCAAGAGTGGAGATTGCATTTTATCATCGTGGCAATGTGATGGACAACCCGATTGTGATGACAAGTCAGACGAAGAAAATTGCAAAATAAGTATGTTGGTTTTATTTATACTTACCATGAGCGGCGAGGGGCATTTCATTCCCAAAAAATCTCGTACACCTTTGGCAAAAATCCTTTTGTTATTTAAGAAATATCCATCAAAAATCCGTGTAAAATTGAATGTATAAATCACTCAATCATGAAAACCCTTCATTCTTATGGGATTTATTCACAAGGAAAGTAATTAACTACGATCTGAGAATTAAAGATATTCTCACTCTTCCCAAGGCATCTACTGCGTCCTTCGGTACAAATTCGATTGCGTTCAGGGGCAGCATACTTTGGAACAATACACCTGATGTGATTAAGAACAGCAATACAGTCTCCGTTTTTGGCAAAAACATAAAAAATTGGACTGGGGAGGGTTGCAATTGTAATATTTGTAAATAGTGTTGCTGTAAATTAGTTTAATTTAGTTGGTATTTATTAGTTTGCACTTATAGTACAAGCTACACCGCAACCAACTGTAAATAAAGTGATTATTATATTATTATTATTATTATTAAATCCTTTTTTCTAAAAAATGTCGTACGCTATTTCCAATGAGTGAAGTTCCCCTCGATAAGCAGTAGGAAACTTTTTGATTCAGGTTGAGTACTTGAGCTGATATAGATTTGCTTCTTTGTAAATATCGAAAAAAGAAAGCATTGTAAATATTGGAAACATTATAGAAACCTGTAAGTTTCTTCATTTGTAGGTAATCATTCGGTATTTTATTTCCTTATTTTGCAAATGTTACTTTCTTAGATAGGAGGCATGAAGTAGCGCTTACTTTATTCCTAATTGTATATACCGGGTGTCTCAAAAATAGTACCCCCTTTTGACTGGAAATAGGAACGAAGCGATAAGATATCATTACTCTCCGAGTAGTTAGCTAAATTTATCTATCTTCAACTTAGATTCACATACCTTGCATTTAAGAATCGTCCACCAAACACCAGAGATACAAGCTTGCAAAGACAAAATTTACAGTGCACCCAAAACCAGAGGTTTTGTAAAAGGGCCTAGCCATGATTCGTATTATGGATCTTTTCCAAAGCACCTGTAAACTTTAACTTTCAGTTTTTCGCTTTTGAAAAGGATAAAAAAGACTCGTGGAAATCGCCCTGATTAAACAAATATAACAAAAATGTGGTAAGAATGATGAAGTCGTGCAACATCTCCCAAATGAGCATGCATGTGTTCCTTTTCTTCTTCTTTGACACTTGGAGTGGAATGCAATGCACGGATTGATTGCTCAAAGGAATAACTATTTGTAGAGCAATTGAAGCATTTCAAGGTATGATTCTTTTCAATGGAGAAAGCTAAAGGTCAAAGTCGAAATTCCTGTGCAACATGACTGTAATAGCAAATCATGGCTAGGCCCTTTTACAAAACCTCTGGTTTCGAGTGCACTGTAAATTTTGACTTTGCAAGCTTGTATCTCCAGTGTTTGGTGTTCAATTTTTAAATGCAAGGTACGTGGGTCTAAGTTGAAGATTGATAAATTTAGCTGTCAACTCGGAGAGTAATGATGTCTTATCGTTTCGTTCCTATTTCCGGTCAAAAGGGGGTACCTTTTTTTGAGACACCCGGTATGTATCCTTACCTTGAATTTCTCCCGCTTTGATTTCGACTGACAAAAACACTCTGAGTTCTACTGACAAGGGACTGAAAGATGTGCGTAAAAAGAACTTTTACAACCTGAGACAACAGGCAGGCGATATTGGCCAGTAACCTTAATTCTCGAAAATATTTGCTCAGTCCAAAACAGATTTAGACGTTGCCCTTGCATGAGTTATGACCTTTGCTTGCACCATGAAAACCTTTGCACCATGAAAAATTGAATCCCAATAGTAAAATATATTCAACTATCTTTGCTTTTCAACAGCTTGCAAAGCACCAAAATTAAGGAATGGAAAACTCAAAGTAATTGGCAAGGAATCCGGACCTCACATTGTTCCTGGAACCAAACTGCAGTTCAAATGCAATCGGAACCATCGATTGATTGGTTCACCTATCAGAGAGTGTTTAGAGACAGGAGGATGGAGTGGTTTCAGAGCAAAATGTGTTGGAAGTAAGTATATATCGACCGTGTTCCTAACTGACGTATCGGTGATTTCCCGACGATCTTCTTCTTGCTTTTCCGTCTTTTGTTTCCCTAGGGTTGCATGATGTGATTTTCCATCTCTTTCGTGGGCCACCACTACGGCCTCATTATAGCTCAAGCGAGGCAAGCTCCTGATGTTGTCTGTCCAAGATGTTTTGGGTCGACCTCTTCCTCTTTTGCCTGCCACCTTTTCTTCCATAAGTACTCTTTGAAGATCTCCTCGTCTATCTAAATGACCGAAGTATTGTAGTTTCCGTTCCTTGTAGTAATATTCTTTGGCTTTGTATTCTACGCAACACTATTTCATGTGGTATCTTATTTCTCAACATTCTTCACTATTCGAAAGCGTCGAGTTTCTGTAACATCCTTTCGTCATTGTCCAAGTTTCAGCTCCATACAACAGGGTTGTCCACTCGTAACATTTTTATATTATTTTCCTTGCAATCAATCCTATTCTTTGTTGCACAACACATTCCTCATCATATTAAATACACCTCGTGAAACCTCACTTCTCCTCATGATATCCTTTTCACTTATCCTATCTTCAGTTTTTCAGATTCTTGGAGTTTGTAACGAGTTTGTTGCTGTCAAATTTTCTATCGTTTCAAATTGTGTCGGTATCGTTTGATTACTAGCTCTAATTTTGCTAACGTCACATTTTTCATCTTTCTCAAAATGTGCCGGCATCGTGTGAACATAGTCTTAGACCCCGTCTACAGGGTACCGATCCAGGTTTTAACTGGCACAAAGTTGTCACGCTGCAATGTAAGTAGGTTATTATATGTGCCCGATGCGGGGGGGGGGGGGTTACTTGAGTTTCCAAGCTGCGGGGTTGTTCCATTCAAATACTCAACAGTACCACCCATAAATCCAGAGACGTTTCTTAAAGGTATACCCATAAATCCGAAAAATTTTCTGAAAATCATACCCGTGAATCCGGAAATGCCGAAGAAAGCTCACAATAAAATGAAGTTTTACAAAAAACTATACCCATAAATCCAGAAAATTAAAAATGTTGTTGAAATCTATACCCATAAATCCGGAATCTATTATAAAAAGGGTGCCCAAAAAAATTCGCAGAAGCCCGTCCCATGGAGAACTTAAGTTACCCCCCCCCCCTGGGGATTATATGTATTAATGGGGTTATAGACTTTGTTCACATGTCTCTCTTCTTTTGCAGGACACCACAAGCAAAAATATTGCAGTCTCCCAAGAGCACCTCGCAATGGTACCGTCAAACCTCATTCTGGAAAGCACTTGAAAGCCAACTCAAAAATAATCTACACATGCGAGCCAGAGTTTGAGCTCGTTGGGAAAAGAACGAGACTATGTCGCAGAAATGGAAAATGGACACTGAATGACCCATACTGTGAGCCAAAAAGTAAGTTATTTTCTGTTGGGTTTCGCGAATTAGAAATAGCTCTGTTATGTTCCTTTTGAAGAAAAGATTATTTGTGAACTTATAAAGGCTTTATATTGAAATTTTCGCTCCAAAAGATAGTTTATCAGTTTTTTGAAAGGTAATAGCACACAGGCTTTGCTGGGGCTTTGCTTCTTTTTTAAATAAGGGCGTGCGATTTAGTGCGCTCTCGCTGAAGGAAAGGCTTCAAACAGCAAACCGCATGCATTTTGAAGCCCTTTCTTCAGCGATGGTGCACTAACTCACAGAAATATAAGGGAGGTATGCTTTAATAACTGACTGCATTTTTAGTTCAATGACTGAGAGCCGTTATGCCTAGCCACGTTCAATTGCACACACGGTTGAAGACGAAACAAAGAAGAAAACAAGGATCAAAGCAAATAAAAAAGATTTAATCAAAACATCCGTGTCCTAAGACCCTTGATCACCTTTGCTTAATCCAATGATTTATCTTGCCCCAGCCCACCGTTGGTTTTCATATTTATCCCAACTTTTTTCATTTTCTTGGTGTTATGGATGCCTTGTATTTCTTTGTTTAGATTGCAACGACCCTGGTTCGATCCCGAATGGCTCTGTGTTTGGGTCTGGATTTGCCAAAGGAAAAACGTTACTCTTCACGTGCAAAGCAGGATTTGAAATGGTTGGCGAAAAGACGATATACTGCCTCCAGAGTGGAGCATGGAGTGACCCTCCTCCGCGATGCATCTCAGAGAGTAAGTTTTTAAAAGTCAACTACATTCATTTTCCACTGGGCAGATCAGAAAAGACGGAGGAACGTAATCAGAGTGAAAATAAAGTAAAATCGGGTTGTTTGAATTTCATGATGCAGAGGGAAGATTATAAAAATGTGGTTGGTTGAAATCAGCCGTATCCCTGTTTTGTGATATAGTTTCTTTGGTGAAAAGGCATTGTTTTTTGTAAGAAATATTTGCTTCCTAACAATAGCCTGTGTTCTAGACCACTTGAAAAGAAATGTTAGTGGTCTGTGTAACTGAGCGCAAATTCGTGTACAGAAATTTTCCCCAGAATCTGAGGAAAAATTAGTATATGTCACGAATAATTCGCGTAATGATCATTTGTTTTGTTATGGGATAGAAAAGCCTGTCTCTTGTGAATAGCTACAGGAAACTCATATCAAAATGCAAAGAATAGGATATTTCGATGCCTGCTAATCCTACTGATTTTTCCGTCTGTAGTGAGTTACAACGACCGGCTCGTATTGTTTCAAACACATAGATTCATAAAGACATTGCCTTAATTATTTCGCAATTCAATTCATCGTCTGAACACAGATTTGCGCTCAGTTGCACTGACCACTTACTTTTGCTAGTGGTCTGGAACACAGGCTACCTAACAATGACAATTAAAGGAAAGGCCCCTTTTAGATACAAAATAGATTAGATTAGTTATTTCTGTCGTGAGGACCGCTTGTCACTGTTTACTGAACACTTGTGCTCCTATGTGACAGTCCTACGTTTTTATACACAACAACTACAACACCACTACACCTCTTAAGCTCCCACATAATGCATGATGCCATGTGTCAAATTATCTGACAACGAGTTGTATAGCCTTGCTCGAATGTGTGAAGCGGAGCGTATCGGGCACAGTTCTTCTTAGATAAAAGCGTGGTGTTCCTTGTTCGCCGTTTTCGAGTGACCGCATGATGACGCTTGCAATTTTTCGGTAAGAGTTCTGCCGGCATAATTTGGCTTATTTCCAACATTCCAACAATTTTTACTAATTTTTAAGGTAACGCTGCTTTCTGCTCCACTGATTAGCGAGTAACCGTTTTGCATAACCATTCTTCTCAGAAAACAGTTAATTTCTCCAATACTATTCGGTCTAGTGGAAAGCGGTAAAATGGACGCTATTCTATAGTCTTGGCAATCGAAAGATATGCAAATCGCAATATTTCTGTTAACGCTGGCTTTGCAAATTATTGTTCAAAACTTTTTGTTGATTTCAGAACAGTGGATTTATCTCCAAACCTACTCGAAAAAGTTTTGGTTTTCTTTCCCTATATCTTTAGCTAGGTTGTTGATCTACAACTTTACCAAGTCTGATTCAAAAAGCTAGGCTAGATTTGTGGCAATTTAATTTTATATTTCTGTTTATTTAAAAGTGAGATTGGGGAGAGCGGTTTGTTCTGGTAAATGGCTGCCACGGAGCTTCTACGAATGATAGATTTCCCTCCACAAAAACTGTTAGTTTTAAATTGAATTTCATAATTGAAGTTACGAATCTTTGAGAAACAAGTCCCTAAAAAGAGCATAGGGCTCGAATCTTTGCAAAACTTTAAAATTAGATGTGTAAAATGTTGTTACCTTATTCTTTCAATTAAATAGATTGGAGGGAACTTGAGGGCGTTTGCTATGATTCCAGAAAGAGCATTTTTGATATTTTCATTATTTTCAGAGTTACAGCATTTTTAACATTTCTGCTGGTTTTGAAGTTGTGACGTCATCAAAATGCTAAATCGTGAACCATAAAAGCTACAGACTTTTGCTTGCTACCATCTTGTAGATCGTCAAAAACTGAGTATTTCTTGTATTGGTCATTTTGACTTTCCTCAACCAGTTTAGAATTTGTGTTGCTTTTAATCTTTTTCAAAGCTACTGATACCTCCTCTTGTACATCCTTTCGTAAATCTTAAAAATGCTGTAATTCCAAGAATAATGATGATATCGCAAATGCTCTTTCTGGAATTATGGCAAGCGACCTGAAGTATCATTTAATCTATTCAGTTGAAAGAATTAGGCAACAACATTTTACACACTCAATTTTTAAATTTTGCAAAGATTCGAGCCCTATGTTCCTAAAAAGTAACCTTTGACTGATAGATTGGCATTTTAGTTTTGAATATCGGCCTCTTAAATCTTTTTTCCACGGCCTTCCAAACATCTAAGCTTTTGCCTTAATACATAATAAATAATACATAATTGATTTTATAATGCGCCCCTATATTATACAATACTCTGCGGCGCATACAATTTATAGATAAAAGTAATAAAAATAAAGAATTGCATAAAATCAAAATAACTCAGAATTACAAAAAGTTTCTAAAAATTACAGTATTTAAAATGGAAAAAGATACTTAGAACTGAAATGCTTGTTCGAAAAAATGAGTTTTTAATGCCTTCTTAAAAATAGTTATGTCCTTAGATTGTCTAATATGGAGAGGCAAAGCGTTCCATGTGCGAGGTGCAGCATATTCAAATGCTCTCTTCCCGAAGGTCTCAGTTCTAACTCTTGGAATACCAAGAAGGGAGAGCTCAGCTGATCTAAGCGTTCTGGGAGCTTTTTACTGATCAATAATTCCTTTAAATAAGCCGGTCCAATGTCGTTCATGCACTTGAACACTAGCAATGAAAGTTTGTACAAGATCCTATGATTCATATAGTCAGGTATCCCCTGTAACACTTGATTTGTTTCATTTTTCAGACGAAGCTCTCAACCACAAAGCCAAGCAGCTCAGTAAAAACTTTGTCAACCGGTTGAAACTGCTAACAGTGGATGGCAGAGGGCGATCTGGTCATTCCTCAACTGCCCAAGGCCTCGATTTGGTGTTTGTGCTTGACTATTCTGAAAGCGTCGGACGAAACAATTTCGAGAAGGCTATTGAGTTTGTGGAATCGATGATTGACTACTTTGGATTCTCATCCACAAAGGAAGGCACACACGTTGCTTTGATTGTGTTTGCAGATGAGCCTAAACTCATTTTCAATTTGTTGAGTGAGAAGGTTTATGAGAAAAAAGTTGCACTAGAAACACTGAGTGAGTATTGATGCAAAAAATTGATACCCTTTGTCCTGATTTTAATGTACTCTAACTAATGATTAGCGGTGTAGAATCTAAAACAGCCTTGGATAAGGTACTCATAATGATAAACCGCTACAAACACAGCATTAGACACTGTAACCTGTGGAGAGGAAACTATTAACTCCTGTGAAAGTGTAACGCAATCTCATCCCCGGAGCGAGTTCGTTGCTCTACCTCTACTCTGTGATGCAAGAGGCCATTCTGCGATTTGATTGGCTATTTGGAAACAACAGAAAACATGAATTATTTCTCGAAAACGGCCCAATTTTTCGAATAACAACAATGTAATCTTGTCACTAAGCAACAGCAATTGCAATGTTGCTTTGTTCTTTGGAATCGAGGTCCATAGTTAGCGTTGCCTGGCAAACTGCAAATCCATATTGGCTGTTAATGCACCTATTTTCTTGGTGCATTTGATCGAAGTGTACCAAGGTGTTCATTCTGCTTCGTGATTAGCGTAATGACGTAAGTACACCCTTGGAACGAGATTGGGAATAATGACTAAATTGAACTGTAACTAGGGAGAAAGCATTTTAATCCTGCAAGAGAGAAAACGAATTAGCCTGAAATCCTGAAAGGAAAGAAAAGGAGTTGCTAGCTGCAATGAAGAGCAACGTTGAATGACCAAAACACGTTTCGTCGCACACTCGTCAATTTTGTTCGTGCGGAGAACAATTTAGCGATACAAACAAAGCCACATGGCAATAACCCAAGTCAGTGATTGGCTAAATTCCAAGGAGCCAAATCGCGATGTTTGACATACACCGCTTCTAAAACAGTTGAAGTTTTTTTGGTCCACCCAGTGTGTTATCTTGACTGATGACATGATTCCTTATATTTGTTCAGTGATTTCGACCTCATATTTTTTAGTTTCACCCATACAAGTCTGAAGCCACAACCATCATTCAATTCAATGCGGAAAACTGAGACTTTTGTAATCAGTCTAAAGGTTTTCTTGAATTTGATTCTGTTGCAGGTCAAATCATATTTAGTGGTGGCGGTACAGGCGTCAGACCAGCTCTAGATCTTGTCAATGCTAAAGTCAAAAACGAGACGCGAAAGTCTGCGAAGAAAGTTTTATTTGTAGTCACAGATGGGAATCATAATGTTGGAGGTGACCCGTCATCAATAGCGAAGTACCTTAGGCAAAAAGTTGGATTTGAGATCTACACTGTTGGTATTTCAAACTATGTGGACCGAGAAAACTTGGAAAAGCTGGCATCGTTGCCCTTTAACAAACATATTTACATGCTGAAGAGTTTTGATATGCTTGATAGGCTGAAGGATATGGTAAATAACAGCAACATTGGTAAGTAAGAGATAACTAATGTGCCCTACGAATGACAGTACACGTTTTTTTTTTATAAGAAACTGGTTTATAAGAAACTAGTACTAAGATGGCCAAATTTTTAAGAAACTCTAGTACTATGTCTGAGAAGTGCTAAGAAACTTTTCAAAGTTAAAAGCATGAATTTATAGCAAGTAGATCGTTGAACCTTTATTATTGGGAAATATTATCTAATCATTTGTGTTTTCAACATAACAGAACACTGTTTATTCCTATATGATGTTTTGAATGTCAAGATTCATATCTGCAGCAGTGTTAGCGACCACATTGACAATTCATGCTTTCAAAAAATAAGAAACCAATTAAGAAACTTTTGGTACTAAAATGGACAAAATTTCTTGTTAAATTAAGAAACTTTTAGTACTATGGCCTGATCTTAGTTTCTTATAAAAAAAACGTGTATTTAGGATACGATGCGCTCTTCGTTGCTTTGTTGCCCTTCGTTTCACATTCAACAATGGAATTTTCTCGCTGGAGTTACGGATTCATTAGGGATCAGTCATTATTAATGCCGGGTAGGGGGCTGGAAGATATTTTCATCGATAATAAAAATTTTTACATGACCCCTTCATTTCTTCATTAAGATCTTCAAGGGCCTCTGATTATTTAGCTGTAATTGTTGGTGGTCTATCTCTGTATCAAGTGTGAAATCATATTTTCTGATGAAAAAGCAACGCAAAAAGGACACAGAAATGCTCTCAACAGAAAAAGTGGCTTGGCACCTGGAGATGTTATTAAAAATATGATATTTTGAGGAAAAACACAAGGATTAAAAAAAATTATTATAAAAGGATGATGTTTATGTTTCAAATAGCTGATCAGATTTGTTCAGTTTTCATGGCCCCTTACTTAACACTTAAAATTTTCAGTGGCCCCCTTCTCACGGCCCTAGAATTTTGGTGGCCCCTCTGAATATCTTCCGGCCCCCTACCTGGCATTAATGATGACTGGTCCCTTAGGATCATTTGTTGGAATCACTTTCGAGTGATTTTCTAATGCACATCTTACTTTATGGTAGTCAAGACCTTTCTAATGACGGTAATAGAAAAATAAGGAACTGACCGCACGTTTCATCCACAAAACTGGACCGTTTGACTGAGATAGTTTCAAACTTCAGTCACATCCCTTGCAACCACCTATACCCTGAAAGTAAGTTTTCTTTTTGTTTGTAAAATCTGTCTCAGATTAGATGTCAGGTATGTTATCCAAATAAAATGAACAAAACAGCTTTGCTCGTGAAATTTTTTACTTTCTACAGCCCTGACATCTATTGCTCGACAGACTCCAGTACAGTGTTTATCGCTTTCTCTTTTAATCGATCGATATTTTATCTTTTAGTCACATAAAAAATGTGAAGCAAATTTTACGTGAATATGATTGTGTAAACTGGTCTTTGCACTATCATATTCACGTAAAAGTTGCTCCACATTTCTTAAAGGTGATCTGAAGCGAAAATTTTTATTGATGCAGATGAATAGCACTGTTGAACGATGAAGAATGCCATTCAAATTTTTTTGATACTTTGTTTCATCTTCGAGTTATCCACTAATTTGTAAGATTGGCTGATGACGTCATTTTGTTTGCAAAAGGTACGAGAAAGTATACAAGGTTGACCATGTTTCCAAAGGGAAATAAAGTCATCGGTCTTTCCTTCAAATGAATGCTTTTCTGAAGGTCACATCAGTTGATGAAACAATTTCTATCGCATTTATTCTGCACAGCTGAAAAGTCTCCTAAAACTGTAACCTGCCAAAGATCAGATACAGCTTCTTTCCATATAGAATCCTAATAATTTGCAAACAAAATGACGTCATCAACTGACACTTAAAATCATTGGATAACTTAAAAACGAAATGAGATATCAAAAAAATTTCAACAGGATTTCTTATCAATCGACAGGGCCCTTCGTTTGCATCAATAAAAATTTTCACTTCAGATCACCTTTAAGTGATCACAGAATGTGATCGTGTAAACGTGCTTCACAAGTTGGTTGAAATTGAATGTTGGTCAATCTGTGATAGCAAATTAAAGGGGATTGATTTTAATTGCTTCACGCAATTTCAAGCAACTTGTGATGCCCGTTTACATGATCACATTCTGTGATCTTATAAAAAATGTGAAGCAAATTTTGTGTGCATATGATTGTGTAAACCGGCCTTAAAGCTGTACAGGTACAGTTCAAATGTGGTATAAGAGGTCCTTCACATGAGAAATGTCAGCCCTTGCTGAGTTTAATACGGGCTGTTTTTTTTTCAAACCAAGGCAAGTCAAGTGCTCTGTGTTGAGGAATTGAAGGCGTTTTGATTTTCCTAGATTATGATTCATGTGGACTCGGTGGTGACACCCAAAGCAAAACACCTGGCAACAAGGCGATAGAAGTGAAAAAAGGTGCTTGGCCTTGGACTGTCAACATCGCTGTAAATGGACCATCTGTATGCGCTGGGGTCTTGGTGACCAAACAATGGGTTCTAACAGCTGCAAGTTGTGTCAAAAATGCAAAGGCAGACCAAATACGAATCGTTACAGGTATTCTTTCTTAGACTGTGAGCACACGATCGAGGGGCATATAGCTCTGTAAAATGTCGTAAACCTTTGGCAAAAGTCATTCTGTTTTGAAGAGGGATTCGTGAATAATTTTTGAATATCCTATTGCTTTAAATAATCTGGTACACTTTTTCGGAAGACTGATACACCCCTTGCTCACGATGCCGGAACAAGTTGAAAACGGCACAAGAATATGATGACGGTGCCAAAATTTAAGATACTTTTTACACGATACCAAGATGTCGGCACAAATTTTAAAATGCCAGGAACTTCGATGGTACCAGTCTTTTTGCAATCTCTGCCACAGAGAGGCTGGATCTTGACGACAAAGAAATTCATCTAGGCCTAAAAGGTCAATCAGCCTCGTTGTGAAAGCGTTGGCAAATATTTCGTTCTCATTGGATTCGATTGTTCCCACGATAGTGTTCTCAGATTTTGCTGGAAAAAATTTCTGTTTTAAAGTTCTTTTGCTCACATGTTGTGACGGGAAAGAATGTGCCGTCCATCCACTGACTGTTTGTAACATACTAAAGTTTGATATTCTTTGAAAATTTCCACTTTCTTGTGCCTCCGTAATTTCACTGTATTTATGTTTTTAGGCATGCATAGCCGGGCTGTCTTTACTGGTCAAGAACAGAGTCGCAGATGCAAGAAAATCAAACTCAACACTCACAAAGTAAACGGGAAACCTATCGACGTAGCCTTACTGAAGTTAAGCAAGGAGGTTGCATTGAATGAATACACGAAAGTTATTTGCTTCCCTGATGATTTTGATTATATTTCGTATGTACAACCTTTCAAGTCTGCTTTCGTTGTTGGCTGGGGAGCTGGAGATATTGTAAGTTGTTAAGGAACCTTTGCAAACTATGATCCTTTGAGCTCCAGATGAAAAGCAAAAACAAAGAGTTCCTAGGACACAGGAGGCCAAGGCTGTTAAATGAACGATAGTAAGTTTGAAATTTCGAAATAGTTCATTATGATACCTTTGTGTCTTATCTGTTGCACTTCTCTACGCCTGTGTTATGTTACTTTCATTGACATCTGTACTGCGTAATTTTTCGAATGCAAGACTTTGATGTGAAGATGTGAACCAATACAGTACTACATAAGAAATACAAGGAGTGACACATATCTTCATTTTGTATAGTACTCTTTATATGGTACTGTATTGTTTACCTCACATGCAAGCCCGAGGGGGTAACTTAACTCGTCCATGGTACGGGCTTGTGCCATTTTTTAGGGTACCTTTTTCATGATAGATTCCGGACTTATGGGTATGGTTTTCAACAATTTTTAGCATTTTCCGGATTTATGGGTATTGTTTTGTGTAAAAATTCATTTACTGTTTTGGCATTTCCGGATTTACGGGTATGATTTTCAGCAAATTCTCCAGATTTATGGGTATACTTTTGAGAAATTTCTCCGGATTTATGGGTATACTTTTGAGAAATTTCTCCAGATTTATGGGTATACTTTTGAGAAATTTCTCCAGATTTATGGGTACACTTTTGAGAAATTTCTCCAGATTTATGGGTATACTTTTGAGAAATTTCTCCAGATTTATGGGTATACTTTTGAGAAATTTCTCCAGATTTATGGGTGGTACTTTTACGATTTTTGAATGGCACAACCCCGTATCTTGGAAACTCAAGTTACCCCCCCCGGGCATGGAAGTCTCGTATCCCATTCGAATATACAGTACCTAAGTCAATAAAAGCGATGTAACACAGTTGTACTGAGGTGCAACAGATGAGACTATGCGCATGCTAACAGGTTTTGTGTTGTACAGGAAAATAGAAAGCCCAAGGTCTTGAGAGTACAGACCGAGCTTGCGAGGTCTATGCATTACAACCAAGTGCTTTATGTTTTCCTGTACAACACAAAACCGGTTAGTATGAGTTTCATTACCTGAAGCTTCTGATCTTGACTCGCATCCTTTCATCAAATACATTTTGTTACAGTCATGTCGTTTGAGTTTACTGTAAATCTAACAGGCCTAAAGCAGTTGCTGTGGCGACAAAAACGCGTCCTTGTATCGCATTATACAAGGCTACGGGAAATCCGCGGGAAATGTGTGATTAACCAATAGGAGTGGTGGGACTCTGTATTGCCTCGTTTTTCAAACTTCAGTCAGGTAATAATCAAAGGTGTTACAATTGACTCTTTTGAAATTTCTAACTTACTGTTTATTTAATCGCCTGGACTTCCTATCCCTATGACAAAAACTACTTTCATGTCATACAAGAGTTGACTTTGAGGTCGCAAGAAAAGAACCATGGTTGAAATTGTCTTTCTGAGAGCTTATTTTATCGGTTTTAATGGTTTTGATAAACGTTTCTATGGGAGTAGCTAGTATGTTTCTTTCCAAAGGGCATCATCTCAAATGCTTCTAGGCCTGAAATGTTTTCACTTTATCTTTTTTTTCTATCCAATATAAAAATTACAATAACGATATTACCTAGAACAGCACTTACAAACTACTGTACTACACTACAAGAACGATGCCATGAGGAGCAGAAGGCCGTGACTACCCCATGGCCATAACATAGAGACAGGTAATTAAAACTAAAGTCTAAATATACAATCAAATATAGATACAAAAAACTACGTACAAAGAAATTCGACTGATAAATACTAAAGTCGGGTTCACATTGGATGTCGGGCAATTGCTGTCTTTTGGATGTATCCGCTAAGTGATAACGTTGGATGGACGCTAAATTTCACTGAAAAATTGAAATTAGAATGAGTTAGGTTGGCCTCGGAATTTCACATTATCTGTTCTGCAACTTACGATTAAACAGTCTTGATTTTGCTCTTGCAGTATGCAGCTTTTTCATTTGAAATTGATCACTTACTTAAATATCAATAAACTGATAGAAACCTCCGTTGATGCATCCAAACTGTTGCCATTAGAAAGAAGGTGCTTTTGCTATCAGACGATATACATTGCGTCTATTTAGATACATTGTGTCTTAATCAATCAATCATTGGATTTGGCACCAGGCACCAACATGGACTTATATTTCAACTGGATCAATCATTGCATTATGTTATCCTGAAGTCCCGTTCACACGGGAACGCAGTCTTTCCGTTCCATCTTCGTTCCAGTTTTTGGAACGCAAAAATAGATTGTTTACACGGGAACGCAATCGTTCCGTCCAGAGTAGAGTTTTTTCGTCAGTCCTTGCCATTTTTGCCATCAACAACTACATTCACGCATTCACTTAGAGCAAAACTCATATCGTTCCGTTTTTTGGACCAGTCTTGCACCCCACTTCCTGTTCACGTGAGAACGGAATGGAACGATTGTGTATCGTTCCACTGTTCGTATCACTTTTTTTGACGTTCCACTTTTTGGAACAGAACGATGTTATTTCAAGCGTTCCTGTGTGAACGCAAGCCCTGAGCATTCCACTTTTCGGAACGGAACGATATGGAACGGAACGATTGCGTTCCCGTGTGAACGGGGCCTGAGGTTCAAAAACGGAGAATAATGAAGCTTTTCGTCCTCCCAGTTGTCATTAAATTGATATTCTGGCTGCGTTTTTATAAGTCTATTGCCTATTTAAATCTTATCATAGCTAAAACTTTCAAAAATCTTTGTTTTGCATCTTTTCTGAAACGCCCTATATATGGCGAAACTAATCAATCTAATCCTCCCTCATACTTTATTGCAGCAATTCTTTAAGCTCCACCAAGGTCACGTGCGATTCGTGGATAAACAACGTTGCCAACAGCCTTACCGGAGATTCAACGTCACAATTCAAAATCATCATTTATGTGTAGAGAACAGTGGATCAAGGAATGTAGAATACAGAAAGAAAGCAGTATGCGCCGCTTCAGTTGGCAGTCCTTTGTTGGTAAGATGTTCTGAAAACTTTTCATTTTGTGCTCAGAGGGTAATGATCGCAATCTTAGCTCTACCGAAACAGACTTGAAGATACTCTGTTAAGAGCATCTACCGGGCCCCGGGTGCCCTTGACCAGATTTTTATCGAGGACGTGCCACTGAGGCTTCAAGACCATATCCGTTCCTTGCACCAATTTTTCGAAAAAGCATAGCGACCATATGGGCCCATATGTCAATCTTCTGAAAATTTATACCGCACCTTATTCCAATATTTCGAGAAAGTATACCCGACCATACATTTTATACCAATATTGTGAAAATCGATACTGGGGGCGTCCGGGTTTAGCTTTAGCACAAACTTGAATTTCAAGAATAAAAAACAAATAACCAGCATTCTATGTTCCTCTTTCTTTTCAGATTTACAGAACCAGCTCCTTCGCAGGCAATCGAAAAATTTACTCATGGGCCCTTGCTGGAATAATGACTAGAGGTGATGGCTGCCAAGAGACGAAAACAAACAAATTTTCTGTTTTTACAGATGTCTATCAAGTAATGGATTGGGTCAAGAAAACTACCGGATAGGCAAAGAAGAATCGTTAGTGCAAAGACTTCTGATCTGTAATTCTAACGGGCAATTATCAATTAACGCCCCAGACTGAATAAACAGTGCTTTTTCTGGCGAATCTTTGCAGAATTTTAAAATGAACTGTATAAGTTGTTGTTGCCTCATCCTTTGAACTGAATTGCTCCAAGGGAATTTTATGTAATCTCGAGTACCGAATGATCGTCCCCCTCCCCGCTTACTAATTTTTGAAAAATTTTCCAACCCCTCCGCTCTTACTCCAACTTGATTGATTTGTGGAAAAATGAAGTGATAGTAAACATAATTTCTGAATAAACGGAAGAAAAAGTCTCAAGAATAGCACTCAACAGCACCAGAGTTCAAAGGTAAATACATCACTGTTCGCATAAATATATGAAAGATACGTGTTTACGCGACTATTTTCTATAAATATATGAAAGATACGTGTTTACGCGACTATTTTCTATAAATATATGAAAGATACGTGTTTAAACGACTATTTTCTATCTCTTCAAGCACCCCCCCCCCCGCCCCCGATTATTCCAGTCCCCCCGATTATTGCTATATCAAACTTTTTCCAACCCCGCTCCGCGATTATTCACACCCCCCCCCCCCCCCCGTTTATTCGGTACTCGAGAGTATTTTGCCATAACTTTAGAAAGAGCATTTCTTATATTAGTACTATTTGGCATCACAGTTTTTTATGTTTACGAAAAGATGCATCATGCACCATGCATGACAAAAAGTATCTTATTCTTTGGCAAACATTTTATATGAGGAAAAACTCACTGCCAGACCCGGGGCTGAGAGGTGAGATTCCAGACTTATGCCTTTTCGTCCCTTGTTTCCCTGCGTTCTTTGATTTGCTGATATCACTTGGTCAATAGGGACTCATAATATTACGCTTACATAATGGGCCCACTTTTTCAAAATGGCCTAAACAGGTGGGAGTTCTCGTACACTCAACAAAATCGCTTCAAAATCTGATTTAAAGAGCTCGAACATTGAAAAGCGAAGTTTTAGTACAAAGAATGATGTTGTGTTGACCTACAAAGCCCAAAATGCATGCGTTTGAGGCAGTAATCTTCCTCTGTAGAAGCAAAATAGATCCATCGAAGCTGCGAGAACTTCAGGCTGCTTCAACCGTTCTTTAAGAGCAACAACAACAACATTCTGAATAGCGGCCCCTGATTGGTTAAAAACTGAATTCTAGCGATTTGATTGGTGAATACGGAACCACCCTACGCGGGCCTAAAGTGGGCCCACTATTTAAGAGTAATGTTGTCAGTCCCTCTTGACCAAGGAACGCAGGGAAACAAGGGACGAAAAGGCATCAGTCTAGTGAGATTCCACGTTCCAATAGCATCCTTTGTATAACCCCGTTAATTTACTTAAAAGTTCTGTAAAGATTTGATAACTATCATCATCATCATCAACAACTTCATCATCATCATCATCGTCATCATCATCATCATCATCAATCATCATCATCATCATCATCATCATCATCATCATCCATCATCATTCGTTAGTTGCTTTATAAAGAGAGAAATTTCCATACATTGCTGTCTTTGATAAATGAACTTGATAGACTGCAGAATTTCTCGTGGAATCCGTTGGACAAACACGGGACAAAAAGATTTAGGGCATTTGACCGCCCCAGCAGCTGCAGCATTGCGTCCACTTTAATACTTCCTTATCTTTTAAAAGGCTGCCTTCTGTAGAAAGAAAGTGTAGTATTCAGTAGGGCTGTATCTCCTGTACTATACCGGGTGAGCCAGAAAAAAGTTCCCACTTTTGAAAATTCATAACACCAAGACTGCTACACGGATTTGAATCATTCAAATTCTAGTTAAAAGCCAAAAGATCAAAGTATTTTTGTGATTTTTCTCGCTGTCCTATCAGCACTAGAAATATTGGCAAATTCAACTTCATAGAAATTTCATGGTTGCAAAATCACGGAAAGAGAGCCTAAAACATTGATCAAATCTTCGAATCGAACAATATGCCATGAGCGTTTCACCTTTCTCAAGAGTTATAAGACATCGATTTTCAAACACATACGAAAGATTTTCAATGCCAAGGAAATTAATGCCCAGAGGATATCTCTCACCCATGAGAAGATGCATTTCCTTCATTATTCTGTGCGAGAGGTCATTTATGCATTGATCGATGTTTTGGGCCAATTTTTCAGTAATCAATGAACCATGAAATTTTTGTAAAGTTGAATTTACCTATATTTGTAGTGCTGGCAGGACAGCAAGAAAAATGACAAAATTACTTTGATCTTTCGGCTTTTAACCAGAATTTGAATGATTCAAATCCGTGAAATAGCCTTGGTGTTATGAATTTTCAAAAATGCGAACTTTTTTCTGGCTCACCCGGTAGTTTGGTAGTTGACACATCTTGCAAACAAAAGAAGAATTTTCAATATATTTCATTGAGTGACAATATTGGCAGTTTCATTGCATGCATCTTTCTGCACACAAATTATTTACCCACATCGCCACAGCGCCTTCCAGGTAGAGTTCAAATCTTTGCACTGCAGCTACTTTTGTAAGAAACAGGTCCATGAAGATTCAAATATGAATATATGAAATATATACAGTATATATATATAATATCATGAGCGTTAGGACACCCAGTGTGTAGCTGTTAAAATTTATATCAGTAGCGAGCCACCTTAACTTATTGTTTTTTTTTGTGTCTTGAACTTGTTTTTACTTCGTATACAACCACCTTTCAATGTTTCGTAATTTTGAAATTTTCAGTAGTGAGCCACCTTAAGTGAAGATCCACCTTAACTGGTGGATCTTCTCTTAAGGTGGCTCACTACTGAAAATTTCAAAATTACGAAACATTGAAAGGTGGTTGTATACGATGTAAAAACAAGTTCAAGACACAAAAAAACAATAAGTTAAGGTGGCTCGCTACTGATATAAATTTTAACAGCTACACACTGGGTGTCCTAACGCTCATGGAAATATATGAAAAACAATTGGATTGGTATTCTATGTTTCAGAAGAGCAAAGAAACTTTCGTAACGAAGTTTCTCTGGCGCCTCTTTGTAATCTATTGACTTTGCAACCAGAATAGTCAGGTGGACGTGGTTCCAGCCCCAAGAGCTTGCTTTTTGCCACTAAAAGCCAAAACTTCACCTTTACTTCACCCTCATGTTTAAATCCAAGCAAATGAAAAGTTTAATGGCAAATTATGTCGTTGAGCCTGAGCCCTTATTATCCTTGAGTAATATTCATAAAAACCTGGATGTTCTGAGAATATTTGAATGCATCTTTGCTATAGAAAGCTTTTGAATCTAGTTACGAAAAGTTTCTTAGTACCACGCAACAATTAAGTGTAGTACATACACGCTAGAATTTTTGAATTTGAACTTTTGGCCATCAGTTCCTCATGTACCCTGAGTACCAGACTATCCAAGAAAGAAATTTCTTTGAGAGTCTGTACCCAGGGTATGCCTCATGATAAACGTTTTGAATAAGGGTCTTGAACACAGTTTACTCGTTTTACGTTATAAACTAGCTCATATATAAAAACTTTTTGCTTCATTTTCATTATCTGGTTGCTTCAAGTGCATTTTGCCAGCGACCCCAAAACACACTCACCTCTGGTTTGGACATTATTTGCTACCAAAATTGCGTCAGTTTCTCAATTTTTTGCAGGTCAAATGATAATTATCATTTTTTGTTAAAAGTGCTTTCAAACGCCTTTCAAAGTGCCCAACATAGGCGTCAGAACAAGTATCAACAGAAATCAAACTCAAAGCAATGTCCAAGCAATTGCCAACATAACGGTTTTGCTTTACTGTATGACTGTTCACCTCTGAATAACATAACAAGTTACAAGTGTAAATAACAGAAGTTTCCTAGCTTTTTGAAATTATGTATCTCTTACAAAAATATGACTACGTTTGGCAGATTTACAAATTAATGCCAAGAGATGGGAGTGTAAATCTGATGCATGAGCTTTTGTAGACTGCATTTTAAAAAATTGCGAAAGAGAATTAGATTAGACACAGCACGGTGAAACTCTTTCCAATGTTTGACAAATTTTCTGGCAGCTTCTGAGGGCTTGAAAGACTTCATTCTCAAAATTCCTCTTCTGGTCTCCTGGGAAATATAACGAAGTGCATAAAAAAGAAGTGTAACAACTTTTAATCGATTTTTGATTACATAATCCCCAAATTACTGTAAACGAAATTATGGTGACGAAGAGTTAATTAACTGTTGCTATGCGACGGTTGTTGTTGTTCTCACATTTCCTTGCCCCAAGTGCGAAGTTGGTTTTCACTGTCGACCGCAGTTTCTTTCCTTGAATGTTTACCAAGTCCTTCCAAAGAAATACAGCCACAATTCAAGAAAAGAAGATGAACATGAAATTTCTGCTTTTTGGATGTGAGTAAGTTGCTTTGTGACAAGGTAGATCAATTTTTGCATGTTATTGTTGTAAATGGGGCTCGTTCGCTGCATCAGGCCTAAGGCTAGGACAGCTAGAGACTAATATTATTATACTGTAAAGTTTTTTAGGGCTCAGTGGCCGGATGGAAAATAGGCTTTTTATTTTTAACAAAATGGAAGCTGTTGAGCGAGACTGATATGCAAAACATATAGGTACAGCATGTATCAGCCAAGCCAAGCATATGTAGACACAATTTAACAAATGTGCTTAATCAAAATAGTTCATAAAATAAGCCTCCCCCCAGTTTTAAACCTAACTTAAAGATCTCTGACCTGCCCAGCTCAACCTAACATTTTTTTAAATGTTAAATGCAAGACAAACTGTTTGAATCTGTTGAATTTAGCACTGAGCTACTTTCTTTGAAAATTATCAAAACATTGCAAAGATACTGCAGTCTTGATTGAAATAAATATTGATGAATTATAGCACAAGTAAATTTGCTACAATGATTTGTTAAAAAGGGGGACACTGTTTTGAGTCACCCGATACAGAAAAGCAATTTACAAGATTGGTAGCATGATCTATTTCTTATGACTTTTAAAAATTTTCATTTTTTTGTTGGGCACCTCAGTGGCGGAAATGCAGCTTTTTGAGTGGGGGCAAGGGCCATTAATTTTCCGAGTCTGGAGAAATGCTTTTGTTTGATGTATTTTGCTGGAAGACCTGAGACGTAGATAAGGTCCTGAAATGTGCTAACAAAAAAGGTATATCAGATTTCACAACTATCTGTATTCTGCGAAAGTTGATAGAAAAAGACAAAAACATACCATAAGGGTAAGGCAAGTAATTTTTAGGAATCTGGGGGCAAAGCCCCCAGAAAAATTTTTGAGGACGCGCCCTCTTCCTTTGCCTAGAATGCATCTCACGACCCAAAGATTACCGGTACTGAATTTGGATTTTGATAAATTTTAACAAATTTTTTGCAGAGTAGCAGCTGCATGAAATTCTTTGAATGCGACCAAGCACAATTTATTTTCGCCAAGAAGATCCCTTGGATCTGTTATCTGCCAGTGACAAACTTGAATATTTGACGTATATTAGTTGCTACTTCTCAAACGAATCTTGTGTAAAGAACCTCTACTTCATCTTAGAATGCTTCTCGCCATCCAATTATTGCCTGCCCCAGACATAGACATGGAAAAGTTGACAATCCTTGGATCGTTCGTCTTGTAGTTAGCATCCCAAGGAAAATTTTGAAAATTCCAGCCTTTTGGCTTGAAACGTCTCTCCCAATCACGCTCCAACACCTCTCGGAAATATAGATACTGTACCCAAACTATACCCTACCACTGTCTTTTCGTTTTTGAAAGGAATGTTAGTGCATAAAAACTTAAAAACATGCTGCAAATAGAACGTGAGCATTTTGTTTGCTCATTCAAAATAGAAACTCTTTCCTTCTCAACGGCCACTCGCTTCTTCATTGCAGTTTCATCCCACCTCCGAAATTTCCGAATTCCATGGAAAATTTCTGAGTCTTGTCGAGCCCCCAGCCCCCCCATCCGCCACTCCGCCACTGGGGTACCTGGTGCTTCTTTTGAGGACATGCAGTATTAGATTTTGATTATCTTTCCCAGGATAGACCTGTGAATCAAGTGTCAAAATGAGCACCATAGAAATTGATTCACTTCTGAATGCAGAAGAAGGAAATATTAGCAAGCTGGTGGGCATTTCAAGAACACCCCCAATCAAATCTTTGAGCCAAGGAAGGCTGATTTGTTCAAACTGTGGAAAAGATAAAAATACAGTAAAGAATTTATCAGAAAAAGATCTGAAACGATGGGGTATTGTGAATGACAGAGACTTGGCTACAAACTGTTTTGCTAGATCAAAATGCAGTTGTGGACTTGGAACTGATGGACAACGGAAGAATGAGACCCACAAAATAAAGAAAAAGCTCAGCACATCAAATTCTAATGTCACTAGAAATGATCAGAACAGTTCCAAAGATTTTATATCCCACAATATTAAGACCTGTGATGCTTACAGATTTAGAGAGAACTGGCCAACCCAGAAATCAAGTCTTTTCCATCATTATAAACATCTTGATGACTACATGGACCAGTATCGTACTTGCAAACTTGAGAAATTAGAGCACAGCACTACGTATCTTCTTGATCAATCGTTATTTAACGAAGAAGTATATAATTCAATTTCAAGCTCATTGTCAACATTGATGGAAAATGTTGCTTTGGATGATCAAACTTCTAATCGGCAGAAGGAGAGTTTAGTTCAGAAGGCTAAAAGTGACCACAGAATCAATGAAATGAAGCCTAAGAAACAAACAAGTGTTAATCAATTTGTATGTAATGACACTGGAATCCAAGAGATGCAAAGAAGTCAGTATTTAAAGTCATTGGAACTTTGCATGAAATGTGGAGACAATCTCAAACAGCAAGATGTGTTTTCATCACTTAGTTATGCTGGAAAGCAAGATCGGGATTTCATTGCAAGGTTTGTAGCTTTTTTTGTAGACATGGTGATTAGACACTGCTGTTATGCTTCAGCTTAATGCTTCTACAGAGAAAATGTATGTTGTTCTGCTGAAAACGTTTTGATCCCTACATCTTCCATAGAACTACCAGGTGACCCAAAAAACTGACCTGATGCAATTTGTTATGGAAAAGCAACTAAGAGGCCGATTTGTATTCTTCAAATGTGTTATTGCTAAAACAATCAAATAAGGAGGAGCGTGTTTTACGTCAGGCTTGAAATAGGAAACAGGAGCAAGTTTTGGATAGCTAAATGGTCTAAATTCCATGTGGTGGATTCTGTCATTTTTTAATTTTCACAAGGCCTGTACCATGTTAATTTTCATATATCATAGAACATGTATTTATCATATCTCATAGAACTACCAATTCAGAGAAAAGTGAAGACAAAAAGATGAAAAAGGTACGTTTGTAAGGTTGTTTCTGTTATTTCAAAACTTAAAAGTAATGCAAAAGAAAGGAACCGTTCCTTCACTGGTTCTTGTCTTTCCTGATGAGATGCTGTGTCAGTCAAACATCCGATGAAGTCGGAGTCTTGGCAGGAAATCGAAGCTTCACCAAAAAACGGAGTTCAAGAATTGTGGTGACTATCGTCACAACTGTGGCAAGATTGTAAGATAAAACTTTGTATCGTGAGGCAAGACAATCCTTTTCCTCCAGGTTTGCAACATAGTCTTGAGTATTCATTGGGAAAAAATTGAAATCTTTTACATGTTAAGCTTATCGAAAGCGCAAGCATAGAAGTTCTTTGCAGGATGGAGGATGAAAGGGGTTTTGACATATATTTGGACTCCATTGGTATTTGTCAAAGTACGAGCATGTACGAAGGGACGACCAGACAAGTTGTCTTTCTTGTTTATCTTTATTTGCACTATGTCTTTTGTAGTTATCCTGAATAAAGGATTATTAGATATTTGATGGTTCTGACGGGGACTGCACCCCAAAATTATTTTCTCTTCTTGGTCTACGTCTTTCATGGAAATAATTTGTTCCTTACAGCTGTTAAAACGAAGCTCAGATCAACGACCAAGGCTGGTACTAGATAAGCCTGCAGTAGATTTGGGACGAACTGATTCTTTGCAGTCTTATTCGCCTAATCTACAGCCTTTGTGTCAACAAATGCCTATACAGATTGAGAAAAGATCCACTTTCAAAAAGGATGGATGGAGAGGCCACCCAACATCAACAAAACCCAAGTTTTCAGAAGGACTTTCCAACAGCACAAAAGATCGCAAGAAAGGCCGAACTTCTGGTGCAGGCAACTCCCTAGAGTATGCAGATGTATTTGGCAGCTACGGCGAGAAGTACACCATGTTGAAGGAGTCAACGTAGAGATGGTGATAATGCAGGAGTTCCGTGAAGTACTGGGTGAGTCAGAAGCCAGAACCAAATCCGTAATCTTTTAGAGATAAGAAAGTTAGCACATGCATCAAATCTTAAAGAAGGTTGCTAGAAAATGGTTAATGTATCTTTCATTTGATTAAATGAATTGAATAGAGCTTCAGGTACTTTGCTGTAAATGGCTTTTGTTAAGTTTCGATATTTTGATTATCGCAATAACTCTGTTAGGTCCCCCGCTCTATTAAGCCCCCTCTCTAATAAGCCCCTCCCCTCTGAGCCGAAATTTTAGATGAGCTCCCCTTATAAAAGCCCCCCCCCCCCATTTATATCAAATTCCAGAAATTTCCAACACTTTCCATATATTTCACTCAAAGGCTTGCATGTTAGTTTTGATTGTATTTGGGATGGAGAATGTGTCGAATTTATGTATATATATAAGTAATATGGGGTAGAAGAACTGAAAAGCTATTATATATGTCCTTGTCATAAGATTTTGTGCAAAAGCCCCCTTCTCCATTAAGCCCCCTCTGGAGTGTCAGAATAAAATAAGACCCCTAGGTGTCTTATGTAGCTTATACGGTATCATCGGAAGGACGATAGCTCTGCTTTCACAGGTTTGCTTGAAAACATCTCTGATATCGTTAATTTGTGAGGGACCTGACCTCAAAACAACATAGCGTTTTTAAACACACTCGGTAGCGTTTTTTAAACACACTGTATGGCTCCTGATGTAAGATAAAATTTATAAATAACACTGCATACGCTTATGAGATCATTTATCATGTTAAGTAATGATTAGAATTATAGAAAATTGCCTTGTATCATAACCTTGTATCATATTTTTGTTTTGAAATTTATGGCAAAGCCCTAGTATCTGTAAAAATAAGTAAATCTAGAATGTATGCCTTTTTCAATTTTGCAAAGCCTAAAGTTGTTCTGCTTTTAGGCTGCGTAGTTGCTTATTCTTTATTGTTCTATGTTACTGAATAATTCTCGTGGAAATTTCATACCTTTAAAATACATAGAGTTTGATAGTTATCAATGAATAATGTGTCAATTATCATGAAAGAAAAATATGCTCTTTGGATTTGAAGATCGTCAAAGTATCTGTCCGTTGTTTTGTCTCTTATGTTTATTGGACTTGTTAGAAGTCTCTCTGGATGAAAAAACGGGAGAATGAAGAAAAGCGAGAGAGACTGTAATACTTGGTAGCCCGGGTCGTTGGCTGGACAGGATTCTGTCCAGTCGACATCCTTTTACAAAAAAACCAATATCCAATCCACGGGGGGGGGGGTTCTTCCATAGTAAAGGTACCTGGGGATGTGCCGCCCACGAGGGTATACTTTTTTGGACCTCTAGTCTAGCCCAGGGTATACTTTTTGGCAATTTTAGTCGAGTTTGGTCTAGGCAAGGGTATGCTTTTTGGCAATTTTGGTCGAAGAACTGTAAAAGTTCGGTAATTTCTGTAAAAAACCAAATTGAAAAAAATTCTGCCCTGAGAATGCGAAAATTTGGCAAGTTTTGTCTAGAAAATACCCTTTCAGGGCACTTTTAAAAGAGAAATTAGTCTAGCCAAGGGTATCATTTTCACAAAAATTGGTCTAGCCAACGGTTCCATTTTGAAACTGGGCGGCACACCCCTACCCGAAATTTAGCTCAGAACCCCCCCCCCCCCCCGTGATCCAATCATATGCTTAGAAAGAAGAAGATCCTCAAAACAGACGACACAACCCCCGTCATTTTGAACATGGAATCGAGACTCGATAACTCATGAATATTAATGAGCATGCCAAGTATCGCTAGTCCCTATCGCTTTTGTTCCCTCTCTCGTCTTTCCCGCGAGAGAGACTTGCAGCAAGTCCAATGTTAATGGGTTATGGGTTCAAAGAGGTTGTATCTTTTTCACGTTTCTTTCCCTCATATTTTTAATGGAAAAGTCTGGGGTCCGTATAAGGAAAGGAATCGTGCTAAAAGGATTCTTATCATCTAGTGACGCGAATCCTTACCTTTGTTTCACGGTGTGAGCTGTCACTTCCAAAATACTTTTTTTGTTGACAACTTAGGCCAACTTCTTCAACTACTTTTGGTCTCTTTGTCGCCGTCTATTGTCATTTTCTTGCAAGTGCACACGATGAAGAGGCTAACAACAATTCAAAGTCGAGAAAAGAATAGGAAAACGTCGTTTTCGTTTTCGCGATATGACGCCATTTCGCTCAGATCGCCTAATTGAATACTTTCTTACTTTCTTTCATAAGGAGAAGCGAAAAATAATGGTAATACACCATTCATAAACAGTGTTATCTTGTATTTTATCATCAATCATAACAGCCCGGACTTTCCCTTTAATAATGAGAAGCGGTAGAGTTTCTGGTATCGTTAATTTCGTTATGCTGACAGGCCGGTGTAAAGATATTGGCAATTCTTTTTGCTGGCTGATTGCTCAGGCTGCAAATGTGAATAAAATAAACTGAATAATGTATATATTCTGGAGCCTCGGTCGGTAACACCCTGCTTCTTTTCTGTCTGTACTCGTTTCCTCTCCGATAGAGTCGTTTCATATATTCAGGAGTAAGTGAGTGAGTTACCTTGACTTATGATCATATGATGTTAGGACTTGAAAGTAATAAGCTATGAAACATTGATTGGAAAGCGCAGCTTTATTATAAATTGTAACATAAGGACCACGACGAACATAATTTTGAGAGTCATTTCAGAAAAGACATAAAAGTAGTTAAATCGACATTTCCGGTTGGTTAAGACGACATTTCCAGTTGGTTAAGACAAATCCATTAGCAAAAAATTAATTAATTAAGACATGTTCAGGACGTTTCGAGACGAGCTTGTCTCATCTTCAGCTAAATCAACAGAACTCTTCCATACCGTTGTATCTTTTTTAATCTCCCTGGACTTTCCTTTTAGTTCAATTTCAATAGACTTTCCTTATTTGATATCGTATGATTGATAATTTATTATGCATTTTCTCTAGAATAATTATCACTATAAAACCTCACACGTGTAACTAATTGATTTAGCTGAAGATGAGACAAGCTCGTCTCGAAACGTCCTGAACATGTCTTAATTAATTAATTTTTTGCTAATGGATTTGTCTTAACCAACTGGAAATGTCGTCTTAACCAATCGGAAATGTCGATTTAACTACGTTCGTCTTTTCTGAAATGACTCTCAAAATGATGTTCGTCGTGGTCCTAATAAGCTATGAGCTCTCATTTTGGCTTCAAGGTATCTTATTCCGAGTTATTTTTACAGTTGTGTCTTCACCAATCAGCCGGTCATATTCCTTGTATGTATAGACACAAATATCCTTTTACAAGACGGGCGTTTTTCCCGATATTTGCCCGTGGTCCATGGCCGAAAACCTCCAGAGCCTTATTTCAACTTACCAATCAGACGGCTAATAAGCGAAGTAGACAAAAGAAATCCTTGAGGATCTTGCTAAATTTCCTCCCTTCATGAAACTGCTTGAAATTTCCCAAATTTTTTGACGAAATCTACTTGAATATCTTTTGAATTTGACCCTTTTGAATATCTCACGGTTTCGAGGACGAAACAGTTTCACAATTTTCTACTAAATTTCATATACAATTTAGCGCGCAATTTAGTTTCAAAACAAGTTCCAAGTGATAGAAGAATCCAATATCATCATAGATTAAGAATAATTTCACACGATGCTTGCACAATTTGAAAAACAGCATGAACATGTTACAGATGGCCTTCCGTTCACACGAAAAGTGCAAACTTTTTGCCGAACGGAATCGTGTGAACACTCGAAATAAAATTGGCACATTTTTTGACGTATCCGGAACGAGACTGATCGATTCTTTGACCAAGATACATTGATGTGGGATCAAATTATAGCCTTGATGTTGGATAGATTGCAATAAAAAAAAAATTATCAAATTTTCTACCGTTTTCAAATTGTACGGGTATGGTGTGAATGCTAGCTGAACTTCTAGTACTGTCACATCCTTTGCCATTTTCAAATCGTGTCGGCATCGTCTCATCATGATCTAAATGCTTACGAGCATCCATAATTAGCTCTAATAATTTTAAAGTTGCAGTTACATATATCATTTTTGTGACACTGAAAGTAATTTGGTATTAACCGCACAGCGGATAAGACTTGTAACATGGCCCAAAAATAAATGACAACTTGAGATACATCCTGCAGCCTGTTGCGACGCGAATACGAGATTCGTAAATCGACGTTGTTGTACTTAGCTTCGATTAAAATGATAACGAGGTACGTCAAAATAAGAAGAGCAAGCTGAACGACCTCCTGTTTGATGAAATATCCCACGTTAAATTCATTGTCATCACCATGAAATACATCGTCAAATTTGAACAGCGTTCTGTGACTGCGAAATAGGATCACCAAGACTGGTGTAACAACAGCAGCTAGAAGAAACAGATAATGCTATATATAGTCCGTCTCAAATTACATGTCACAAGAGATTTGCGATAACGCGAAATTCCTTTTGCAAAGATTTCTTTTGTTGTTTTTCGCGAGCATTTGCAGGTGATATCTAATTTGAGACAGACTGTAAAGTGCTCCCGAAAATTAGATGGCCAATTTACGTTGTTTGACCACAGTTTTTTTCGAGCATAGGGCTCAAATCTTTAAAAAGGTGGGTGTAAACTTGTTAAATTTTTTCTTTGAATTGAATGACTCCAACTGGTAATTTTCTGTAAATCTGCCGTGGCAATTGTTTGATATCTTCGTCCTGGGAGCAATCTGGTTATTTTCGTAAAAAATCATCGAAAATTTTTTAAAGTTTAACAGCATAGTAGATCGTAAGGTAATCGGTAAACGTTTTCTGGATGAAAACTTCGATTTTTCCACTTCCCCACATCGAGCGGAAAATGTGGCTCCATGGAATAAGGCTTTGCCGACACAAGGTTTGTGTGTTTTGAACTCAACTCTACTTGGAAACTTGGTAATGGACAACTAAATAAAGATGACTTCAGGGTAAGGTTGCGTTGCTCGCTACTTGTAAAAATCACACTGACACACACTTGGTGCCCTATCACTCATGGCAATATATCAAATTTTGGTGACTTTTATATTCATTGTATTTCATATGATAGTATCATCATAAGTAATATATGATGTAACAAAATCATATTTTATATGGTATATTTCATATAAATATTTATTTAATTCAAATGATTTTCAGCATCCATACCTGTGAATTCATGTAAAAACTCGTTATTGATGACGCAGCCTCGAAAATTGCAAAATTCTTCATCGAAATACCACTGATGAAAAGCTCGCTGATCAGTTTTCCTACAGCAAGGGAAGATTCTCCGTAACTTGAAGGCCAACCAGCACTGCAATCGACTCATGCGATGAAACACCATGTCTTTTAATGCCACAAGACATGATGTGATAGCCACTGAAGTCAGATTCCCGGATGTAAGCGTCATGTATCGACCCAAAATACCGAACCGCACTTGTATCAAGTAAATCGAATGAGCACGGCCATGAACCGAACAATTATCTAACCGGCGGACGCAAAATTCGCCGCAGCTCAAAAATAAATCCATGATGATAGGATAAACAATCAAACGTTGAGCGTATTTCAACCACGTACCATCTTCTTCGACACGGTATGTTTTACTGAAATAGATATCCACAAAGCCAATGCCCAGTGCCATAAAAAACATCGGGGCTACATAGTACTTGAATGAATTGGCGAAGTTGACTGTCTCAACGTGTCTGCTGATGTTGTAATGAGCTAGTGGTAGCACAAGATAGAAGACTGTCATAAAGAGCACAATGTCCAGGTAATAGAACCAAATCAACGGTCGTCGTGGCACATACAGCAATGCAGCGAATATGCCAGTGACAGTAATAACTAGTGGTAATGCGACGCAGAAGAGATTTCTCCACAAGGCGCGAAAGCTTGGAAACATGACGGAAGCAACGATCACATTCAACACTGCAATCAAGGCCTAGAAATTAAGAATGAATAAGCATTTCTAATGAGAAGAAGAAAACGATTAGAAGCTGAATGAATAACTACTTCATGTAAATCAAAGTCCTTTTCAGATGTCTGTAAAATATGATTTTACGCTGCAGAAAGTTGTGTTTCATTCTGTTCACCTAGAAAGTGCCAAAATTTGCTGTTGTCATCAAAATTTTCAAATTGCAAGATCTTCTAAAGGTGGTCTGAAGAGAAAATGTTTATTGTCCCAAATGAATAGCACTGTTGAATGATAAGAGATCCCGTGTATATTTTTTTGATATCTCATTTCATTTTGAAGTTATTCACTGATTTCTGGTAGCGACTGATGACGTTATTTTGTTTACAGACTACTAGGATACTATATGGAAATTTAGCTGTATCTTATCTGTGGAAGGTAAAAGATGCCAAGAACTTTGTAGCTTAGCAACACAAATTTAATATGAGTTGTCTCTTGAGGTTAATGTTGTTCAGACCTATTCGGCTAAGGTTTGTTTTACCCATTTCAAGTCATGTGATCATACTCTTGGGAAGTTTTACCCTGGGTACCAGAGCCTCAAAATTTAAATGAAATGAAATTGGTAAGCGAAAAAGAGAGAAGGAAGAAAGGATAGTAAACATTTCTTTTCTTCTTTATTTTTTTTATTATTTTTTTGGCTCTGGTACCCAGGGTAGGGAAGTTTCGGTATTCTACTTTTTGCATTCATGACACAACTTTGCACGGTACGAAATATGTTAGGGAAATCAAAAGATGTTTTATCAAGAGATTGATCACATGACTTGAAATGGATATAAACAAACCTTAGCCGATTTTGTCTATTGAAGCAAGTTGTTTGATTCGATTTATCTTTGAAGCATAGTCAAACTTTGATACGTTCTTCAATTTATGTAGACAAAATGACGTCATCAGCTGGCATAAGCTGATCCTACAAAATCATGGATAGCTCGAAAAAAATTTAATGAGGGTTTGCGTTATCCAACAATCCTATTCACTGGCATCAATAAAAATTTTCAAATCAGATCACCGTTAAGCAGTTGGCAATCCGCAGGACGGGCATTCATCGTGAACAGAATTTCTGGTATGAGAAACAGAGCAGGGCAAGCATTTTGCAAACTAAAAAAGCCAATAAATTCGCTGTGGAAATAAATCCGTAACCAAAGGCCACCTCTTGATTCTAGAAATATACAGTTCCTCCGCATACGCTCGTAGCAATAAGTAGAACATATTTCATAACTGATGGCATGTTTAACACAATTTTCCATCCAGAATTTTTGTGGAATAACGTTGTACAAGTTTTACAGAAAATACTTGAAACTTGTGTGGGAGATATAGGTAATGCAAATGATGTCTAAAAAATAGCACCTGATGCAATAACATAACGAGGACTAGTCGAGGGACTGGCAAATAAGGATAAAAGGAAGTTGTCGTCATTCTAATGCTGGGTACAGGGGCGGCAAAATGTTTGAAGGATTACACCGGGGGGAGGGGGGCACTTGGTACCTGATGTGTCATCATGCTGTTACAAAAAACGCCGGAAAGGGTGCCTTCATTCAACGTGGGCACGGGCCCCTGCGGGCCCGTGTTTAGGGATGTCGGTTCGACCGTAATTTCAAAAAGGGTGCAGGTATGTATTTCGCTAATAAAGGCAGCGTTTAGGGTGTAGTTGATATACCTTTCTACGAGCATGAGTGCGGTTGCCGCAAACAATTCTCTATTCTCAAAGAATCAAAACATTACAAGATCTCTCGGTGGAAATGTATGTGGAAATATGGCATTGCCGTCAAACCATCATGAACACGTCAGAGGTGGTGTCAACAAAGCCTTCTCAAGCTGTCTCTTATTCTATGCAATACGGTTGAATACGTATATGTCTTTCAAAAGACTTTGGTCTGATTTCGTTATTGTCTTGAGAGGGGAATGGGGAGACGGCTTTGATTATGTGATGTAATACCAACAGAGGTGAACTGACCTGAATGCAAGAATGAGCTGTCGCGAGATGGGGGGGAGGCAAATGCCTCTTGTAATATCTAAAGAACCAGAAATGCCTATTTTTTACTTTCATTCCATTCTATGTTGGTGCAGTTTGTTTTCATTTCGCAAAACGCAGCACTCACTTAACTAATGTTATTGTATCAGGTGTCTTGCTGGTACAATAGAAAAGTATCCGAGCGCCCCCCCCCCCCCTAGGCAGTACACAATTTTATCGTTTTTATTAAGGGGTTTCAAACCTCTTGGCAAAGCGTATGATAGAGTGCAAAGTTTCTTGGATACATTTCAAGGGAATCGACATAGCTATATCGACGAGCATTGAAACGGCATGTGCCAAAGATATAAAAAACAATAGACTCTGTTTTTTTAAGTTGGCCCAGGCCAGCTTCTAGTGGCACTTTAATTTAACATGCTTCGGCGGACAAGAGAACAAAATCTCACCGATCTGATGATGTCATCGAAGACAAACAACACATTGGAGTTGAAGTAGGTGCACTTCTCTTGTAAGGTCTTGTTGGATGGAATTGGTGGGCAACTGCGAGTCCATGGTAGTCTTGCATATCCGAAGCCAATCGCACTGACGGAGAGAATGGAGGGTAGGGATGTGACCATCAACCAACAGACGTGCCTAATTGCAATCAACAATAAATGGCAGATTCCAAGCTTATTTATAGAGAAATCGTCATTAGCTAACCCGACCGTTTTTTCATTCTTCTTTTGCTCCTCTTGACTTTCGTCGGCTGCACCTTCTTTTACACTGTCATGTTTTGCCTCAGCAGTGAGTCCTAGATGATCACTCTCGATTTGCCAGTTTTCGTCTTTAGTTTTGGTTTCTTTAGCTTCGCTGTTCCTTAGACATTCATCTTTATCCAACACTTCACATCCCAATTCACTTTCATGTTGGCAGTGCCGTTCCTTGGTGTTTGCCATAGTGTTTGCTTCATTCCCTGCACACTTACCCGCTCCGCCTTCTCTGCCTCCTTCATCATCGATATTAACGTGTCGAGCGCCAACACTTCTCCTCGTTATTCCTTGAGATGATGACAAACTCGTTGGAGGCTGAGGTGAGCTGCTCTTGAAATGTATGTTTGTGCTGCCATAACCAATATCGACGGCTGCATCACCAGGAATTAGTGGCTGCTTCTGTTCTGCCCTGTATCGATCCATGTTGGCATTTGGGTATAGACGAACGGCGGTTTCTTGACTCAGGGCTTACTTTTCTTCTGTTGCAATTGTGACAATGAAAGAAACGATTATATCCCCAATTGAATACGTGTGTACCGCAGCAGAACTGGGGAACAAGCTTCATTCAAAGCTGTTACTCTTTCCTGGAACCAACTGGTTTGCAGTGCAGCAGTGCACTCAATGCATTGTTGAGGACACCGAGGACTGCCCCTTTTGTCTAAGCCTTTTGTTTTGCCAATAATGTTGAAAGCAGACTTCTTTGTTTCTTTGCTAGTCCTTGCTTGCATATTGTGGCATTGTGGCTGGATTCTCCGCCCACAGAACCACAAGTTTCCTTCTTGGGGGATAACCGTTGCTTTGAACCATTTTGAACATTAAAGACACACCACCAGTCCATTGCCATGGCCACGCTACTGTCTTCCTTTTCAATTTATATTCTTGTACACCGAAATCCCAAGACCATCAAGGTACTCATCTCCACTCTCACTGCTAGCCACAGCCTGTGACAAGTTAACATTTCTTAGAAGAGTGTGTTGTTTGCCAGCTCCTATTTTGCAGTGCCCTTTTTTGATGGGCTGCCCCGCTGCTCCGTCTTCTTTCCGGCGCCTCTAGGAGTTATGTGTTACAGTAGTGTCCCACATATAAGAAACATGAATTTAAGAAAAACCAGACCTTAATTTTCAAAATAATACCCACTCTTATAAAAAACTGGTGTGAGTCTGAAAAAGGCTTGTTTCTTATTGAAAAACTGCGTATGTATTAGAAATTTGAAAAGCATGATAAATTTTGCAGTTGAATCCACAGAAATATGGTTGAATCAGACTGTACCCATTCAAATTGAAACAAGAATTTTGCATGAAAATGAAGTAAAAAGCACCTTCCTGAAACAATTGTAGGTTTTTTTGGTAGTTAAAATCTAAAAATACAAATCAGAATAGGGTGTTTTGTATGATAATAGAGCTTGTATCTGAGTAGTTCATTGATAGTACATGATTTTTCCAATAAGAGACTTAGTTTATATCTCATTTTGTAAGGAACACGTCAGATCTCAAATTGTTTCTTGTAAGCAGGACACTACTGTATGTTACGTCTAAACATTAGAAAGACCATGAAGTAAACATAAAGATTATTATGGAACCTTTAAAAAAACTCGTACGAAACTCTGAGTGCTCAAATTCTTAAGAAACTTTCCATACTGGACGAAATTCTTGGTTTCTTCTTAGAAGGGTGTTTGGGGGCAAGCACCCAGGTAAAATTTTGAGGACACGCCCTCTACTTTGTCTTAGAACACAGTTCCCGATCCAACACTTACCCCTGAACCAAAATAGGATTTCTGACCGTTTGTAACATCATCTTTATAATAAATCAGCGTACCAGGAAGATTTCCGAGTCAAAGTCAGTGACGCATTTACCCATGGGCCAACTGGGCCCGGGCCCAGGGGTCCCCTAAAAATCTTAAACTTAAGGGGCCCCGAGCAAAAGTTTGAAAAACCTATGAACTTTGCCAATTTGGACAAGGATAGTTTTATTGGGATTGTACCAAGATGTACATATTCTTGTATCGGTGTATTCAATTTTTCGAGTTTTTGCCGTATCAAACTATTTCGTTGATATTAACTTGTTTGGTGACTGAATGCCCGCCGTTATCCATAAACTTCATGCTAACTGAGTGCCGAGTACTATGCACGTGACACACAAATTCTTAGGTATATTTCAAGGGGCCCCAGTCAGTTATAGGCCCAGGGCCCCAACAGACTTAAATGCGGCCCTGGTCAAAGTCGTTTTCTTTGGCTTCAAATGCCTAAGTATCTCCGTCCAATTTTTACCGAAATTGATGCTTTGATAATTCTATCAATATATCAATAGAGTTTTCTATTTGTGCAAACACCTTCTTCAATGTCTTTTAGACTGTTTCTTCAGTTTTATTATTTAGTTTTTAGCCATGTACCTAGACATAGTGCTGTATTCATAAAAAGGTTTGCTTGCTTCATCATGCCTTGACAAGTTTATCCACGACAATTTTTGAAAAGGACAGCCTCTACTATGGCTCAATATGACTTCTCAGTCGCTTTTGTGCATTTCTTAGAAAAATTCTTATCTTGCCATACTATACCTATACTCAAATACTTTCTGTCTTCCAATGAATCTAGAAAAACATCTTTCGACTGAAGTTGAGGGCGTTTTGGAGCAGAGATGGTGCCAGGGAAGAAATGCTGGGGGGGGCGAAAGCTCTCAGAGTGCCGACGGCGAGCGAAGCGAGCAAACTTTTTACGGGGCACACCTTTCAGATTGGCTTAAAATGCGACTACACTCTCTAAAAGCATAACAAGCAAGTTACGAGAGTGCCGACAGTGCACAGAAATTTCCCAAAATGCAAGTGCCGACGGGGGGGCTCAGTGAATTTTTTTGGGGGGGGCTCCTGCCCCCCAAGCACCCCCGGTCGCGCCATCCCTGTTTTGGAGAAGCAATATGTGAAAAGCTTCAGATGCAGAGGATAAACTAGAATGTTTTTTTGAAAAGGGCACTAGCTGCCCCCATGCTGCCCCCGTGCCTCCGGCTCCCTTGAACTCCAAGTGTCTTTCGAGTAATATGATACAAGAAACAAGTGAAAGTAAAGTAAAAATATGTTAAGAACTTCCATTATCAAAATAAATAGTTTCTTAAGATTCTCCCAGTACTGGAGTTTCTTGATTTTTTGGCGACCTGAGGGTTGAGTTTCTTATAAGCAGTTTCTCATAAGAAAATACGTGTATCCCCGACAAATGGTGGATGGTTAAGCGACATCTTGGGGGCACATCTCCGTCCAAATTTCAATCACCTAACTATGCCTACTACCATGTGTTACCATGAGTGACTTTCTTTACAGCAACAACAGCAACAGCAACAACCACATGTCATTGAATGGGCCTAGCCACGCAACACGAGACGAGGCCATGATATGATTATGATTTCAGCCGGGAGACAGTAATCAAGCTTCAAATGGTTCGGCTTCAAACCTATCCACCAAAAATAAAGGATAGAGCACTTCAAGACTGAAGAAATGGTGAAATCTGCTGGTCCAGATCGATCTCTAAGTGGTAAAGGAACACTCTTAAAAACCTTCATCTCTTTACGAGTCTAATCACAAGTAGGATTGATATTCTTATGACAGGCCAGTGCGTGTCTCTCAAGCAAAAACGTTTCTTTATGGATTTTCATTGCTATCTTTGCTTTAAGGCAAAGATATTTTTTCTCACGTTTCGTTGGATGGAACGAATCATAAATTACAAGATGCAATGCCAGGACGTTTGGTGACTGGCTTATGGTGTAATCTGCATAACACAGGCTACGTAATGCAGGTTGCAGGTTATGCCCATCAGAGCTGACTGTATATGATTAATAAGTGTTGTGAACAATTGATAAGACTTTCATTTTGGAAAGATTGTTGATTTGGATTTACCACTCAGTGGTAGTCAAGAATGTAGGATGAAAAATGTTGTTTAGACATTCACATTCAAACTTTAGATTTGATTGCCCACACACAGCCAAGTCTGCATGAGCATGGCACTTTTCGACGAGATCTCCGGTGTGCAAGGGCAAAATTGCCGGTGTGCAGGTGTGCATCATGACAAATTTCTAGTGTGCTGGTGTACACCAAACCATTGTGGTTAATATTTGGGAAAGTTATTGTACATTTTCTGAATACTTTTGTCTGCAAAATCTATTTGCAAGTAGACCAATATTTCTACTGCTTAGAATATTCAAAAATTTCGAGTACAAAACAAGCTAACATGGGATTGGCAGAGGTTTTCAGAACAAAAGTAGAGGGCATGTCCTCAAAAACATTCTCTGGGGGCGTTGCCCCCAGACCCCCTCTCTCGCTGCCCCCTGTTTATTTGTCAAGTCTATGTCTTGATTTCTAAATTGGTTGAGTTGCTCAGGGCCTGGTCTATCATGAGTTCATAGGTAATGATAATTCAATACAGCCACACCCTGACCACTCCCATCTACATTGCCACACCCAAATCTGCCTGGTGTGCAAAAGTTTTGGGAGGAAAATATCTACGGTGTGCACAAGCCATACTCTGCAGACTGGCACACAGCTTGATTTGTTTGCCCCCTTGATGCATGATGGATATTTGCGGAAAGTCAAGAATATGTCTCTGAAAACTTGGTCACATAGTGTCAAGCAAAATTTCTTTGATATGCCCAATGCAGTTAGTCTGCAAATTAATGTTATCCATGAAAAAATCAGTTTGACATTTCTGTCATTGCATTTTATTATTCACTACATGTCACTAATTCTTTTGCTCCAAAAGAATGATTTCTATCTATCATAAATGCACAGATAAACTACACTCTTTGGATGAACAGGGCATTTTCCAGCAATGCTATGGTTGTGTTCCTCAAAAATTTTCCAGGGGCTGTACGCCCCAGACCCCCAAACTCCTCACACTTTATGCTCTCCCTTTAGCCCACCAACTGTTAGGCTCACATTGCTGCGTATTGTTTGAAACCACATTTATATCATGTGACATATAGCCACTGTTGAGAGTTTTATGTAAATGCAGGCAGAATAAGCTATGTATGCTGTCCAAGCTCAGCCTGTGTTGAACTCAGCAGAGGTTGAAATTTCTCAACATGCGAGGCCTTCTTGGTGTTAGAATGCAGCTAAGCTTGATAGGAATTTAAATGTGACTCATCTGTAAATAATAAAATCTTTTTTAATTTTTAGGACTCATTCAAAGTGTAAGAAATCAAGCAACCCCATGGAGAGAAAAGATCAAAACTGCTCATAAGTTACTCTCAAATGAATATTATCTCCCGAACAAGCACCAAATTATTCTTGATTGGGCATGTCAAGAACTCATCAATAGCAGTGCAAAAGAAATGTAAGTTTATTGTGTTGTATGGAATGGTTCATTTTTTCTATCAAAAATTTGTAAGGCCCTGTCAAAAACAGGGCATATTTTCTAACATTTGATTTTATTCTATAAGAGGTTAGCTCTTCAGCTTAGTGCTGGTTTACTAACCAAAATATTCACAAAATATTGACTGGCACATTGTTACACTAGTAATGATGATTGTCAGTAAGAGCTGCTCATTGCATTCGTGACACAGGCTTTGTTCCCTGGTTCTGCCATTTGCCTTCATTGAATTGTGATGCATGACAAATCAGTTTATTGGCTTTCCGGCTATTAACAACAGGAGACCCTCTACAGATCATTTTACAGATTCTTAATATGTATGGCAACAAAAAGTTGCCATTTGAAGTAAAAAAATTTATTGTAAAATCTACTATCTTGTACATTTCAAGAATGGAGCATTTCATATGATAATATGATCCTGTTCATCAAATACCCCTGAATCTTTTGCTGACTTACTTATATATTTTAGTAATGTACCTGTAATTTCACATTTTGAAGTATTTGTATTCATCATGATTGTAAATATTTGTATTGTAGAATCTTTGTAGTTGTTAGCCTAGTTGCATTATTTATATAATTGTCATTTGTCTTTTGCTCCTCATGGCATAGTGTTGCATAGTTATTAGAAGTATAGTTATGTAACTTGTATCGTAATACTTCATTATTAAAACAACAACAGGAGACCAGTGATGTGATGTAATTGCTCTTTTCTTAATAGTGAAAGTGAATTCTAACAATAGGGATTATCCGTAGTAACTACTTACCATCTTTCAAGCAATTCATTCATTGAATTGAATTGGAAGATCCATCATCCAGTGAAGATGGTGTGATTTTTCAAGATAAGTCAGACTACGCTTTGTACAGCAACAGATATAAGGTTAGAAATGTGATTATATTAAAATTCCAATGTTTACAAAATGTAGCAATGAGTCCTCATAAAAGAATTTTTAAAGACAGGGGGCTTTGTTATTCAAATGTCCTCAAGTGATGTACAGACCTTGCACAAATTAACCAGAATAATATTTTTCCTGGATTTTTCACCTTCTGTTAAGGATTCTTGATTGGTATGAAGGAAACCAAGATGATCTCAAAAATTTTGATGAAATTGTTACTGTAGGCAGGAAATTATGTTGATATGCAAATGTACAGACATTCATGTTTGTGACACTTTGTTTTGTAGCTACCCAGATGAGATGCTCAAAGAGTTATGGGAAATCATCACTGAGATTCTCAAGTTATCAAGAAGTTTGAAAGAGAAGTGTAGGATTTTGTCATTGAGAACAGCTTTTATAGAGGTTTGTGAGGATCTCAGTTCATATTTCTGTATTTTCTTGAGTAATGTTCTTTTTCTGTGACTACTTTCGATACCCAGTTTGAAAAAGAACCAAAATTTTATTCCAAGGTAAATGTCAATTTTTTTGGCAATGGTATTTACTAAATCATGTTCCAAGGTATAGCTGCTCATTGTGATTTTAAGATAAGCTCATCCTGAGGCTGCCAGGTTTTGAAGTAGACTGATAACATGAGTCTGAGATTTTCAGACACAAAAATTGGCGATTGTGTCTCTTTTGATGTTCGAATGATACAGAGGGTGTCTGATATTTCTAAAGATTTTTCATAATGTTTTAGTCCATGTTTAGAATCTTTTTGGTCGTGAGTCTGCATGAGTGGAAGTAAAAGCATCAGATTAAAAACATTGGACAAGTACAAGGAATCATATCATCAGTCTTTTAAAATGTATAGAAGCACTGAGAATCACATTTATTTATACATTTAATACTTCTAGAAAAAACAATAGTTAGGGAGTGCTGTGAGCTGGTCTCACTCAGGGAACTCGTAATCAAAACACTTATGATTGTAGTCAACAGCACCATGTGCGGGCAAGGCCTTCAGGCAAGCATTGTCTGAAGTCCCACAACCATGAACTAAAAGATTTTGCCAGTTGTGTTACAAATTGGTTGTTATATTTATTGCCTCTACTAAGTCAAGTGACAATGTAAATAGTGAGTTTTTGTTATGGCAAAATAGGAAATTATCATTATACTTTCCATACTGCGTATGCAAAACTGTCTTTGGAAATGGCAGACCGCAATGCTTTCATGACCGCAGTCACCTTATCAAGCACCCATTGTTTGTCCATCCACTCATGATATTACATCCATCACATTGGAGAGATTGTGCAAGAATATTAATTCTGCGCTTCGCGCGGCATTAAGAACACAACTGTTCTATGAAAAAAATATTTTCATTTCAAAATCTTCCTGAGTTCATATTTGTTTTAGTGAGTTCTATATTTGGTTGCAACTGTCAGAGACAAAACTACACTGTCAATGGAGACACAGGATAATGAGTAATTTCAGAATTTTGTCTCCTAGGCTCCTTAAAGAGTTTGACTCAAAATCAAGGTTTTGAACAAGTTATTTATAAAACAAACATTTTATCATTTGATTCAAAAATAGTTGGATCACTGATAAAACAAATCAAAATGAAAATTCAGTGATACCATAGTTGCATTAATCAATTTCTTCCCAATCATTTCCTTGCCGAAATGACTCAATATGTATCGGATGAGTTAAAAAAAAGTGTATGCATTTGGCGGACTATCGAATCGAAAGTATTTGACCGACATTCAAACTAAGAATTTTAATCAATCAGTCAAAGGCTAACTTAGATGAGGAAATTTTGTTTGGTAAAATCGCTCATCATTTAGACCCAGAACTTGGGAAAATGCTTGTTAAGGGGCACGTTTAGGAGCAAGGATTCCTCATTCCATTCTGGTCTATAATATAAAATTTGTGTAATAACTAATAATTATATAAATGCTATTTCTGAAACTTACCATTTAAACTTCGATGCCACATAAATCATGGACCCGGAATGAACGTGGAATTTTCGATCCCCATACAAACCTCTTACAGACATTTTTCTAATTGTTCGGTCTTAAAGATATGTGATGTTACCAAACAAATTTTTTTCATCTAAGTTAGCCTTTGAATGATAGATTAACATTTTAATTTTGAACATCAGCCTCATATTTTCATTTTGCAGCCAGCCAAACTCATAAACTGTTTTTAACTCATCTGGTAGATAAATTGTGTGAGTGTGTGTGTTATGTGTGTTATTTAGCCATTCAAATTAAAGTTTAAGATAATTACAAATCTAAGAAAAGAAAAGGTCCAATTACAATATTTATGAGTATAAATTAATTTATTGGCAAAGCGTTAAGAAGCTATTTAAAAACACCCCAAGTTTAAAATGGCAGGGATAGCCTGTGACTTTGTTTCTATAATGGTCCCTCCAGAGGTGTCTTTGAAAGAAAAGTGCCTGAAGAAAAAAAATAGTTATCTCAACATTTCACCTCTCACACACACACACACACACACACACACACACACACACACACACACACACACACACTAGAGCTTGACTGGTTTACCTCCTATTTGCAGGAGAGAAAGCAGTTCTGCAAGGTAAATTCCACCTCTTCGAGTATCAACGCTATAAGTTGTGGTGTCCCCCAGGGCTCCTGTCTTGGCCCACTTCTGTCCCTTGTTTACATAAATGATTTACCATTCTGCCTCAACAAAGGAAAGGTCACCATGTACGCTGATGATACTGCGATTTCACACTCCTCGAGATGCCTTTATAACTGCAGTATGATCTAAACCAGGATCTTGTGAACTTACAGAACTGGCTACATGGCAATAAATTGTCCCTAAACGTTGTAAAAACACTGTCTTTGATTATTGGATCCAGACCAAATATTCAAAAGATCGAAAAGCAGACTGAAGCTAAGCCTAGTTTCGAAATAGGTGATGAAAAGATTTATATGATGACTGATACTAAGTATCTGGGAGTTCAAGTTGATGACAAACTCCAATGGGATCGCCACATTGAACATGTTAAGGCTAAGGCACTGCGAGCTCTCGGTCTTATTAAGCATGCCAAGAATTTTCTTCCGTCAGGAGATCTGCAGAAAATGTATAGAGGAATTGTTGAGCCACATTTCAGTTATTGCTGCTCGGTTTGGGGTTGTTGTAGTGAAACCAAACTTAATTCTCTCCAGAAGATTCAGAATAGAGCTGCAAGAATAACTACAAATAGTCCTTACGATGCTTCTGCTGCCCCTCTGCTCCAAAATCTTGGCTGGCCATCAATTAAAGATCTCAGCAGAAAAGAAACAGCAACACTGACCTATAAGGCATTGAATTCACTTGCTCCTCAATACTTAGGGGAACTTTTTAGTAAATGCTCAGAGGGCAGTGATCGCATTCTTCGCTCTACCGAAACAAACTTGCATATACCTCTGCAAAGAACCAGCACAGGCCAAAAAGCATTTTCTTATCGTGGAGCAAAACTATGGAATGAGCTGAATAGGGAAACTAAATTGGCATCTTCCCTGTCTACCTTTAAAAAATCCATATGAGAGGTACATTATATTTTAATTTTTAGTTTTATTATGCTCTTTTGTACATTGTATTATAATTCTCTTTAATTTAGGTTTTTCTGTTTTTTCACAGGTCAATTTGTAAAGCACTTATTTATTACTGAAATTTGTAACCTGTTTAAATATTTAAAAATGAAAAAATGAAATGAATTTCAGAGAAATACTCGTTTGAGTCATTTTTCAGATCGTTGAGTCATTTACTGATGCCACCTCCTATAGGTTGCTAAATATTGCATTTTCAGACACTGTCTCGTTTCTTCTCTAGGTTCTAACAAAAGAATTTCAGTCAACAAATGTGGTATCAATGGCAATAACAGATTGCTGCAAGCTGATCTTCTCCAAAGTGGATATTTACAAACCTCTTGTTATAAAATTTGAAAAATATGTAAGTATGTTGTTATCAGTTACATCTGAAATTTTCAAAATGAAACAAGGCTGCCTATAGTTTGAATAGAAGAAGAAGGATTGTGACCATTACCATTTTATTTCATTTTCAGTCCTTCTAAATGATATTTCAGTTGATAAAACACAACCAATCAAAGAACCCTTGGTGGGACTCATGGAGCCACACCTCATTTTAAAGATGGCATTTATCTTCCGCTTAAAAATTGACAAGCTTGAAATTGCAATCGTAATAGAAACTCCTGCCAAGCTTTCTTTTACTCGTGCCTTATTATTTGTGATATCTTTCTCAGTAAAATGGAGGGGAAAATTATCGGTTTCAGAAATCGAAGTACAAACTCAAAATGAAAGGTGTCCTATTTCCTAGCCTGATAAATGGATTACAAATCTAAGGGTCCAAAACCCTGATATCGCAATTTAAATTAATCCTTTTATCGTCAAATTGTTTATCTAACCTAATTAGTGGATGCAGAGTCCAACTTCGATCGTTAATATTAGAAAGAATGTTTCCTTTGTTTTGTTCTATATCAGCAATTGACATCATAGCTGCTTAAATGTCATCAGTCTGTATGTTGACTCCATCAATGCCCTATTTATGACCCAATTGCTCCCAAAATGACTCTTTGAGCCATGACAAAACAACAAAACCACGGACGATGGACATGAGACATGAGACGGGATTCGCTCCTATCCTATAGACTCCATGAGTCAAAAAAGGAGAATGAGTTTAAGTTAACGACATTTCCATAAATAAAGTGACATTCTAGGAGACAAATCCAATATGAACACACTTCAAGACTTGGCCATGTTTTTATTATGTTTGGTATTTCAAGGAAAAAGTGTGCTTCATAATCAGAATGCCAATGAGCGAATGGGCAAGGCTTTATTCACAGGGTGTCTCAAAAACACGTGCGCTGTTTCAGTGGATGCTGCGAAGCGGCCATCAATCCAATTCTTTCTATTGTAGGATTTTTTTTTATAGAAGAGACTTCAAGTTCAAGACTGACACCGAGTTTGAGTAAATCTAATCAGTAGTTGCTGATTTGTACAATAAGAAAATCAAATTTATTAGCTGCCTCAAAGCCAGAGGATTCATTGTTCTCCATTATGTTAAAATCAAAGAAATTGATTGAAAAAATATCTTCTTAGCCCGGCCTTTAGATATTATCAGTGAAACAGTTAGTCAAGAATTGGATTTTGTGATAAACAAGAATATTAAACACATCAAGGGTTACTAGAAACAATGATGTGCAACACATGTTCTGCAGGCCATGACGTGTATTCATCAGATATCTTGCTTCCCGAAAGTGAGAAAATCGTTTTAAACCATCAATATTGCCTTCAGCTGGCTGCCTGGTTAATATTACTGATTTCTGTGGTCATTAATTACCTCCAAATGTGTTTTCTGACGTACTTGTAAAGTTTAAGTCCATTTTATGCCAAAATCAAGTCAACAGGTTAAGTACGGAAAAAATCCTCCGGTTTTGAAAAAATCTCTAATTTTTAGTGTTTTTCTTAGTAATTCAGAAACCATTTGTCAGGTTTACTCAGACCTGGTGCCAAGCTCTAATTTGAGATCTCTTCTATTCAGAAATTTGGAAGACGGGAAATTTGATTTTATGGATCCTCCACAGTAGCCATTTAAATAACATACATGTTTTTGAGACACCCTTTACATAAACTATTCATGCAGATGCGTTTGCCATTTGTAGACTGAAGATGAATCACAGTTTTGCTTTGAAGCATCAGATATAAGTAACATTGCCTTGTTATAAATCATTGTATTGGGTATAAACTCTATATTCTGCTATTCAGAGGGAAGTTTGTGTTCTACATGATATAAACATCTTTGTCGAGGAGATATTTGAAGATAACTGATGATGCAAGATAGAAATTCAATTCAATAGTCATGTCTTGTGATCTTCCGAGAAAACTTTAAAGGGGTTGGGTCACGTAACGTAAACAAACTTCTTTCGAAACGACGATTATGCAGTATTTTTGATAGACCATATCACAGAGATTTTTCACTACTTTCCTCAAAATGAAGGTGTTATTTCGAAGATTGACTCTTGCATTCCGTAGAGAAACAAACGAAACACTCATATGCTGTACGATTGCAGAGATATTGGTGGGTAACTTTATTGTGGATTCACACCAACAACCAAAATCTGTGCGAAATACCATGGCCACGTGTGGGCCACAATATAGATTATAGAGATAACAGGTTTGTTTACGGTTACGTGACCCTGCCCCTTTAAAACCTGGTATGTTGTGATTTTAAAAGAACAAATTCCCTCAAATTCACGGGCATTTTAAGACTTTGCAATATAAATTATAGAATTGAACATCAACACAATTATAAAAGTTTCATGATTCATAATATAATGCAATTTGATGGCTTTCAAAAGATGCTATTTTTTTGGTCACCCAGTACACATGATCAGTTTCTTTGTTTTCAGGTGCCAACTTTATTACGTATTTCCAATGCAATCTCCTTGCCATATTCCTTCCTTTGATATGAATGTTTCATGCAGGTTAACTTCCTGGCCAATGTGTTGAGGTGTCTGCCTTTAGTGTTCGATGGCATGGCTGAGAAATTTGATAATGATGCCGAAGAGGTAAAGCAACGAGTCAACTCATACCTGGATTTAGCTGATACGTTGGTACAACTTTATCTGAAACTTCAAAAGCAACAGCCAAGCGCAAGAAAGGTGTAGTTTTTAAATATTTGATTTTATTTTTTACACTTGTGTAGGGTCTACTGGGGATAAAATGGATAATTTTGGGGAAAAACTGATAGGATGAACAATCTGGAAAACTTTTTCCAAAATCTTTGTTCGCGGTTTTCTTGCAGCTAGAACCGCTTGAACCACCATTTTTGGCATAGTGAATGTTGATTTATCAGCTCCTTATCGACTGTTTTCCAGCAATCAACACTACCCATTTTACCCCAGGATGCCCATTTTACTTCAGTAGATCTTATAGTATTTATTAAACATAGCATAGTGGTATATTTTCCGGAACAGTAGCATTGTCAAATTTCTCAGCAGAGATATTAGGTGAAACATAAAACGATATGTATGCTTTTGGGAGAATCGTGCTGTCACGATTTCAAAAGCAATGCAGCCAATTGGTAGAATTTGAATCCCGCATCTTTCTGCGGCTTCAACGTAATTTTCAAGATTATTTCAGTATTTCATAATTTTAGGTGCATTATTTCCTTCTGAAGTTAGAAGGTAGCGAAAAAAACCGTATACCACGGAATGGCCCGTTCACTGTCATGTACCGGTTGTCCCAAAAAAGTACTCCTGATCGAAAATCATTTCATTAGTTGGCCGATTCTGGTTCCCTCACCAGAATCCCGTTCATTTTATCGTTATTTGTAATATTTAATCAAACCTCGAAAAATCTTTTTTCGGAGAAAAAATAATTCTTCTAATAATTCCTGTATAATTCATCTAAGAGTCATTCATTCCTTCAGGTTTCTATTGGATTCAACGAGAAGCTTTTCAAAGAACTTGTAATTTGGAGAATGTTTCTTTCGAAGTACGAGAAAGTTGCAAGTGATTACGGCAAAGTTGTTGATTTCGAAACAGTGGTACAAAAAACCCTTTGGCATAGGTAAGTCTGAATTTGCCCCAGTTATTCATGTCTCTTTTAGTAAAAATGCAGATAAGGAAAGTTTCACACAATAGGTATCATAGCTCATGTTAGGGCTGTTTTTGGCCCAAAATTTGCAATGTTTAGCACATGTTTTGGCCCTGCTTTATTCCTTCTGGTAAATGTTTATTCCACGTGCCTAAAGTGCACCAAAAGCACCTTTACGCGTCTGAACTTCGTTCTTCAGAAATGGATTGTGGTGGAGCTGACGGCTTACACAGTTTCTTTCAGGTAACTGGAGTTAAGCTTGGTCGTGCAAGGTCAAACTCCGGATGGACGACCTCTCGGAGGCCTGATCAAGCAACGGCTTCGCCGTCCTTCTGAAGAGGTGTTATATTAAGGATGCCATGCCTGGATGCGGCATGCGTAGTTGGCCTAAACTAGCTTTGAATAGCTGGAAGTCCTGTCAGCCAACCTTGAATAAAGTAGTGAAAACAAAATGCTGAACTGGAATGAATCAAACTTTCGTTGATATGTGAAAAGCTGGAGTAATTTGTGACTAATTTATATCTCTTTGGACATTTGAAATATACAGGTTGTCCCAAAACAAGCATAAATTTTTGAGCAGTTCCTGCGAAGGAGCCTTTGCTTCAAAAATCTTTATTTCATTGTATGGTATAGACGAGATCTTAACTTAGGTTTTGTAACCTTGGATGTGCAAGTTAAATTAGTATTTGCAGAATGATTCACCGAAGCAGGCAAAATTTGATGGGCAGCCGAAGACAGATGGTTGTTGAATTTTGCTGCTACTATCTATGTGGAATTTGAAGAAAACTTTTGAGTCCGTTTAACCATTAGAATTTCTATTCTTAAAAATTCCTGATGAATTAAACTATTTTATCGATTAGAGACAGGGGCGGATCTAGGCCGGGTTGACAGGTTTGAATAAACCGGTCAGATTTCCAGAGAACATTTTCTCCTTCTTTTAAATACCATTCTGTTCATGAACATCTATCATCCAGAGGCGCAAACCGTGAATTTCTGCTGTTGAAAATTGATATCAGCTTTTGCTGACCGATGAAGTGAGGATTTCAATCACTCTTTTGTTGTGCTGCATTCTGAAGACAGAACATAATTATTTGTCGTCATACCGCATTAGTTTGATAGCGTGAGTCATGAATTGCGAAATATTACAAAGGTGGAAGGAAAAACCAACCCGGTGGCACATTCATTTTGAGTTCTCAACCCGGTGCCAACCCACTCCAACCCGAATCTGATTGCGCAAGACAGATGGGAGTTTCAAGCTCTCCTACGCAGAGACCAGTCCGGCTCGTAAAGTCAGTTTGCATTCAGTGTACATGGACTTTGTGCTGTCCAAGACGGTCGAGACTTGACGAAGCAAAGCAAAATTGATCATTTTCAAACTGTAAAAAGAGTTCTCTTCGCTGATGGCTAATTATGGAATTCTTCAATCAAAAACAGACGTCCTTGAAAGAAACGAAGGGCGTGGTTCAAAGACTGTACTGAAAAAGGGCGTTCCCTCAAAATAAAAGGGCGTGGCCTAAAAATTTTTCCGGGGGCTTCGCCCCCGGACGCCCTATTTACCTTGCGGCTTCACCGCAATTCAACCCTGTCACAGAATTTGCTGGATCCGCCCCTGAGAGAAAATGTTAAGAACAGATGCACTTACACGTCAACTGTTCACAGTGCAACTTTGTAGGACTGAAAGAATCGGGGCGGTGGAAAGTAGTGTCTTCTGATATTAAGGGATCTTTCTCAACCAACTTTCGTTACTGTTTTGATTGATCAGTCATATTGGGCCATTGAGTTAGTAAAAAGTTAGCTTCAGTTTCATAGCTCAACGAACTTCCAAAAAAATGTGTTGTTTGGCTGCCCTGAAAGCTTTATCCAAATTACACATAGATAGTGACTGCACAATAATTCAGTAACCATTTATCTCAAGCTACTTCAGAAATTTTGCCTGTTGAAGTGAATTGCTCTGCGAGGACAAACCTAAGTTAGAAATGCAAAATCTCATCAATACCATAAACTGAAAATAAAAGATTTTGAAACCAAGGCTCCTTCGCAATAACTGTTCAAACGCTTATAATTTTTTGGGTTACCCGGTAGTTGAGATTGCATTTATGGCAATTCCTTTTTTCTATATTAGTGGAAAAGGGCCTGAATCGCTCAATGAGATTACAATTAAGTGAACAGACGGTAACTTGGTTCTATTTGTTATTTTAGGGAAAACTTGGAAGCAATTAAAGGTCATTCACATTTGCTTACTGATGGAAGCAGAATGGCTTCAACTGAGGAACAAAAGAGTAGGAAATTTGCATTATTGGACAGCTGTTTTACAACTATCGAGAGATGTATGGAGACGGAAGATGATGAAAGAACAAAGAATTTCACATGTGACTCGATGCTATATTGTATTCCCCAAGTCTATCAAACCTTCTTAAAAGCAAACAGGCAAGTTTTTGAATCTTAAAGATTAATTTTTTCTTCATTGGAAATTGACTTTGACAGATACTATCTTTTGATGAATATTATTGCTTCACAGTTTCCTTCTCGATGTTACTTATTCAAAGAGCTATTGTTATCCAGGGTCCTTTGCAGGCACGCTGCAATTTCTGATTTTCTGGAAGTCAAATTTGGCCATAGCAGAGAATGGAGGGGGGGGGGGGCGGGGTGGCTTCTTTTCCATGCTGCAGTAGTTAAACAGACGGATAAGTTTGATTTTAGCCCGGGAGGGGGGGGGGGTCACTTCACTTTCCAAGATACTGGGTTGTGCCATTCAAATCGTAAAAGTACCACCCATAAATCCGGAGAAATTTCTCAAAGTATACCCATATATCCGGAGAAATTTCTCAAAGTATACCTATAAATCTGGAAAATTTTCCGAAAATCATACCCATAAATCCGGAAATGTCAAAACAGCTCACCAATAAATACATTTTTACAAGAAACTATACCCATAAATCCAGAAAATGCAAGAAATTTGTGAAAACCACTCCCATAAATCCGGACTCTATCATAATAAAGGTACCCCAAAAATGGCACAACCCCGTACCATGGACAAGTTAAGTTACCCCCCGGGGACTTTAGTTAACTTTTCTATCAATGCAACGAGATTTGCTGATATCAATTGGTCAATAATGACTCATAATATTACTCATAAAAAGTCGACCACCTTTTTCACGATAGCCTAAACTAGCGGGAGATCTCGTACACTCAAAATTGCTTCAAAATTGTCTGGTCGAAAGATCTTGTGGTACAAAGAATGATGTTTCCCTAACCTACAAATCGAAAAATGCGTTTTTGAGGCTGCAATCATCCTCTGTAGAAACAAAATAAATCTATCGCAGTTGCGAGAGCTCAGGGCTACATCAACCACCTTTTGTATGCAACAACAACAGCTGTCTAAATAGTGTCTCCTGAATGGGTAAAAATTAAGTTCTAGCAATTTCATTGGTGAATACGGAATCACTCTACATGGGCCTAATTTGGGCCAACTTTTTAAGAGCAATATTATGAGTCCCTGTTGACCAAGTGATATCAGCAAATCAAAGAATGCAAGGAAACAAGGGACGAAAAAGCATAAGTCTACGCCAATTTGCCTAAATTAGATTCTTAGACAGTTTGAAATTGTAGCATGCCCACAAAGGATCCCGGGTAACAATGGCTTTCCAAGCACGTTGATGCACTGCAGCTTCTAAGGGTAGTGTTAGGATTAATCAAGCAGCGGGATGTGTCAGACAGCGTCAGCTTTCTATATTCAGTACCACCCCTCAAACATCTGGGGAGCCGCGGCACCCTTAGGTCTGCCTAGTCTTAGATCACCGAGGCACCCTTAGATCATGGGTGGTAGGAGACTGCTGTGTTGGCTTCCACCAAAATATCATAAAGAATTGCTTCAGTATATTCATTAAAACTTACTGTCTTGTGTATATCCCTTTCTCCATGTTTGTTGTCTTTGTTGCAACTTCCCCTCCATGCTTTTTTGTTTTGCTGCAATCTTGAATGTTAGGCCAAAGACAACAAACAAAAAGAAGTACAGTACACAATATTGAAGCAATTCTTCTTGATAATTTGGTAGAGGCCAACACAGCAGTCTCCTACCACCCATGTTTAGATGATTTCATGCGTACCTTTAACTTTGGCCAGGCTAAAATGCTGAAGGGGCCTGGCCAAAGATCTCTTTAGTTTGCAAGACTCCGATGCAGAAGTTTCAAGAAGAAGATCTTTTTTAATTAATGAACCAAGAGACCAATGTCAATGGGGGAAGTATTATGATCGAAGATAGGCTTTTGGCCCCACGGAAAATTTAGGTCACGTAGATGGGCTGAATAAGCGCGACACTACAGTCCAATATTTACCTGTCTGAAATAGGCTTCTCCGCTCTGAAAGTATGAGAAATAAATCCCACACCGTAGTGACTCCGTTGGTGATATATTCAGTTTGTAGGAAATAACGAAACTCTAACTAAAATGTTTTTTTTTTCTTCAAGGGCAACGAAAACATTGCCAACCCAATTCGAGTTCTTTCTGTTCAGAAAGCTTTCAACAGTGGCTATAGCTGGCATTGACGCTTCAAAGAACGAAGATGAAAGTGTAAATATCCGGCTAAAATGTATTGTGGCACTGCTCAAGCTTTTGATGGAGTTTAACGTTTTCAAGGTATGGCATTTTTTTAAATGTTTTTCCTTCCCCTTCCTCTCTCCTGAATCTGAGGCTACTTTCAGGGTTTCCGAAAAAAATTGGGGCCACGTTTGTGTGGCTGCTGTGGTGGAGCTGTAGATTCAGTTATCTCGGTTTTTACACATTTTCGTAGGTCAGGCTCAACTGAGAGTTTGAGACCTCTTTTAGTCAATGTGACAGATGATTGCTAATTTATGGTTGAGAAAAGGCAAAACAAGTTGTTGCTTCAAAAACAGCACTTCCATTTTTCTCTAGCAATGTCAAAATAAAGTAACTTTTCAAAAAAGGGTTTTAGCATCGTCCTGAGGTTTTTGCTAAATTTTTTAAAGGGTTGATAGTGTTATCTATTTACTAGAGAGCACTTTCAATCTTTAAAAAATGTACTAAATATTTTGATACGACGCCAGAAGTCTTTCTTTGAAAACCTACTTTGTTTTGACATTGCTTGGGAACAACAGAAGTGCTGTCGTTGAATCAACCACTTATTTTGGCATTTTTCTGCCATATATCAGCATCCACTTGTCAGATTGACTCAAACAAGGTCTCAAACTCTAATTTGAAGCCGGACCTCTGAGTATGTGTCAAAATCGAGATAATTGAACATACAGCTTCTTCAAAGCAGCCATACAAATGAGGGAACAATTTTGTTGTAACACCCTGTGGAGTAATAATCTGTTCATTCTGCTTAGCGACCATTCTCAGTTCTTGGCTAGACTGATCACATATTCGTAGTTATCGCTATTGATAGACTGATGGACGCGCAAACTACGACTCATGGACTTTGACACTGCAATTTGGGATGAAGTTTTCCCCTATCGATTTCATAACTAGATATGGAAACCATAGCAACACTGCATGAACCCCAGGCAATGGTGGATGGGCCAAAGTTGCCGGCTCGAGCTTCCAATGTTAAAACAGTTCAGAGTTCAAGCTTACAGTGATATTAGCCATGAACAAAGCCACAAGTGTCCATGCGAATGTTTCCTCAATCCAAGAATCAACAAACCTTTCACTGTGAATCAGGGGTTCCTCGTTTTAGCTTCCATGAACTTCACCGCAGCAATGAGAATTTCCAACCGTCGAAGGTTGCTTGCCTTGCTTCTGAGACTACACTCCAGCCTCGCTCCAGAGGACACACGTAAACGTGTTCATATCCGTCTCAAAATTTTACATCGAAGTCCATAAGGCCCAGATTGAGGAGAAAAAGGAAAATTTTGTTGTTGTTGTCGTTATTTTTGTAGTTGTTGTTGCTATCGTTGCGATATCTGGGACTATGTCGTGAGGCTAGTTCTTGGCCTGATAAACCATTGTATAGTGCGGAAAACATCATCCACTGCATGCTCTTTTCCCGTCAAAATTGATATAAGTAAGTTGTGAAAGTTCTTGATAGGCAAAGCCCTTTCGTGATCTGAGGACGTCTCTAAAAAGGAGTTGCAGGAAGAGTGTCAAGTGGGACTTCTCCCACGTGCAGCACCAAGAACTGATTAACCTAACTCTTTAGCTTCTGAACCAATAATTCTATCGAATTAGTTTGGCCGAACAAAGACAGATTTTGTTACGCAATTGGCATCAGCTGACACCGTTATTCAAAGCGATTAGCGATAGCAGACAAAGGAAATGCTCTCAGCCAGCTATTATAAACAAAGAAAGCTGCAAATTTTTCGTGTAACCAGAAGTGCAACTATCGCCTTGTGCATGCGAAGGATGGTTTAAAGAGAAGTCACGAGTGTTTAATGAATGAATAAGGATAAATCTAAAGATCTTGCTTGTGGAATTTGTTTATTTGATTCAGAAACCAGAAGGGGGGGTGCAATTCTTTCATATTTAGGGTTTAAATTGATAAATTTTCACAAGGTTGCGAGCAACCAGGATTTTCTCCTTTTTTGGGGCAAGCATATCCTGCTTTCCGGGCAACCGTTTTCACCTTTAGACTACCATGGCACTTCTTAATCACCTCGATTTTTAGCACGTTATTGGTTGCTTTTGGCTTTCTCCTTTTTCAAGCAGAGCTTTTTAGAAATATTCTACTGCTTGCGAGCAACCATTTTTAGGGTTAAAAATGAGTAGTTACCACGCAACTCTGGAATTAAATAAGTAAAATTCGCCAGGCAGATCTTTATTTTTATCGGTCATCTTTCGCTATAGAGTTAGAATTCTGTGAAGGCCTCCTTTCGCGTGCACAAGGTGATAATTGGCTCTACTGGTTTCAGGGCAATATTTTGCGGCTTTGTTTGTTTTGAAGCACTGGCAAATCGCTTTGAATTGCGATGTTAATCAAAAGCAGCTGATGCTACTGTGTTACAAAATATTTGCCTTTTGTTTGGCCGATAAATTAAGCGAACAGACAATGATGCTGCGAAATCTCATTACAGTGTTTTCTCAACTTTTCTTTTATAGATAAATGATGATGGTGTCAACTGTGAAGGGAACAAAAAGCATCTCAATGACATCGCAAAGAAAGTCATGATGTTGCTAGGATATTGGTATGCTATCCACCGCTACTATATCAATTTACAGTTACTTTCAGCTTGGATTTCCATTAGGTGGAGCAAATCGTTTGCACAATATACACTCGTTTAGGAATCAAAGCTTTCTATGGGTGACGTTGCTTTCTGCTCTACAAATCAAACCAAAGATTATAAAACACACTTAATGCAGTTTGTGCTGTGTGTCGATTGTATTCCTGTGAATGTGCTTATCTAATATGTCATTCTGCCTAAGTTTGTTTACTTTGTTTAGACATCCATTATACCAAGAGAACAACGTTAAAAATGACATTACTTACATTATCCTGTAACTTGATATCACTTATGTGAAAACAGTAGTTTATTCAAAGGTTTTGAACATGAAAAGTGATACCATTAGCAAAGAAGTCTAAACTGCCGGGTGCGTTAAAAAAGTTTATCTGTTTGGCTGGCTATGGAATTACAAGTATGAGACCGATATTCAAAACTAAAATGTTAGTCTATCAGTCAAAGGCTAATTTAGATGAGAGAATTTTGTTTGGTAAAATCACACAACTTTAAGACCCAACAATTAGACAAATGTCTGTAAGGGGCTTGTATGGGAATCGAGAATTCCTCGTTCCCTTCTGGTACATGATTTATATGGCATTGAAATTTACATTACCAGTTTGAAATACAGAATTCGAATTTCAATAGAAGGCAAATCATGGACAAGAATGGAATTTGGAATTTTTGTTCCATAACATGCTCTCTACCAGCATTTTCCTAATTTCTGGGTCTATCAGATGAGGGATATTACCAATCAAAATTTTCTCACCTAAGTTGACCTTTGACTGATAGATTAACAATTTAGTTTTGAATATCGGTCACATACTTTGCATTCCATAGCCCGCCAAACAGATAAACTTTTTCGATTCACCCTGTATAATGCTCTGATTGTTGATGGATGATCTTGTTATGATGTTGTTTCCTGTGGACAATCGAATATGCAGATCTTTTCTGGATACTGGATGGATGTTGTTGGATCTCTTTATCAACATGGTTTTTCTGTTTCGTTTCAGCGCTTCGAAAAGGATGGATTATCAAATTGAGCTTATACATTGCATCAGACATCTGATGGAGATAGACCGATCATTAGTGGAAGATTACCTACCAGTCGTCGTACAGGAGCTGCTGCTACGCAGAAAATCCAGAATTCAGGTTCTCCCAAACTTATTGTTATTTATGCCGAGTGCGCCAAACGAACTATCCATTTATTGACAGGCCACAATAAATCGTGCACTGGACCAATTTTGAAGATTTCTGACTTTAGCAATAAGCCTGAATTTGATTCTGAAATTTTGCAAAGTTTTTTTGTGTTCTGGTGCTAGAGGTATAAGTGAGTGTCATAAAGTTATCGTTTTTGGAAGCACTTGAAGTGATCAAAAAATGTCGATCAAGTTTTCTAAAGACTCGCAATTAATGGACACAGAAGAGAAAACTGAAATATGACTGAAAGAAACTGAGAGAAATATGACAGGCTAATCACTACATACAAGATAAACAATGGACTCTGCCCAGAGAACCTCAAAAATAAATTCACTCCTAGGTCGAATATTTCGAGATTTAACACAAGAAAAATTGATGATTTCGAAATTCCTCGGCTTCGTCTTGAGTACTGCAAAAAGTCTTTTGGATACCAGGGAGCAAGTGCCTGGAACGAGATCCCAAAGCCAATACGAGACTCTGCCTCATTGAGCTCCTTCAAAGTAAGATTGAGGGAGTTCTTGAGGTAGAGGGACACAAACACAACCCCTTGGCACAGTGATCCAAAATGGCAAAGTAATGTAATAAATGCCAAAAAATGAATGTTCCCAAAATTAATCAAACTATAGCTCTTTTGAAAGAGCAATGATTGACAATCAACATAAATGAAGAATTATCAAAATCGGACCAGTGAGAGCCAAGAAACTGATTTTTGAGGTTTCGAGATATCACAAGTTTACAAATTTCACATCAAAAAGACAATGAACACTCCATTTACACTAACTTCAAAATTCAATTTCTCTGCCTACACAAATCCGATCCTTGAAATTCTTGTTTTATTTTGATCGTATACATCTCAGCATCATTTCGGACTCATATAATCGAGAAGAAAAGTGAGAAATTTCACGGATTTCACGAATTACGAGATAGTACTATACTAGAGTATAAAAAGCTATATTTTGATAAAACAGTTAAAAATCTAAAAGACGGGGTCAAACGGTGTCTTAGCAAAAAATATAATAATTAACTAGAACATGTCTCGAGTGCATCTGCTAAAGGATATGTTCAGGAACCTTCTGCGAAAAATTTTATGAACGTCTCAGAATGTGAGGTCATTTTCTTGAAAACGACATGTGGTCGCATGTCAAATCAGTATTGCTTTATGTTGATTGAATTACTGTTTAAATAATGCCCTAAACTTATTTCAAATCAAAGCAAAGTCAATCAACTGAGTTGTAAAAATTCGCAATAGTCGGAAAAATTGAAAATCAAGATACTTTAGCGTACAGTGGATTGAAGGAACAACACTTCTTCTTTCTCGTTATGATGTCTGAACTGAATATTACGTCAAGTCGTATCAACAAATTCTTTTTTATAGCACAACGTTCTGTCTTATCACTATTAAGACTATAAAAGCTTGACTTAATTCTTCCCCTTGAGTTCCAGTGTCATTATCGTCCGACTTCGATGGTACTTTTTCAGAATGTGGCTCGCTTTTACTACAGCTGGGCAGACGCTATGAGCATTCTGACGAAGAGTCATATAAGTCGAGCTTCACAGACGTTTGTCTTGCTCTTCATCCTAGGCCTGCTCCAAACATGTTTGTTTAAGGCGTCTGGCCTGCTTTCAAACCGATCAGCTATCAGAGAGCCTTTTTGAGAACTTAATGAGAACTTCAAACAGCTCCTAGTTATGGGCAAGCATTTGTTGTACAGACGAAACTCTTTACGCCGGGAAAATTGATTACTAAGTGCAGCATCATAAAACATGTGAAACGCTTCAGTTCATCAACGTTGATAGTTAAGTATTGTGTACGTTTTCGGAACTGTGAGGCAAACATCGAAGTAGTACCATAGAATAAAAGATTTTTGCCTTCTTCTTAAAATCATCAATCAGATCAATGACCATCTGTACTTGTACTATAGAGAGTACGGCCAACAACAGTCAACTAGGATACTAAAGCTCAAGAGCAAGCAATAACTCAAATTTTCACACTCTAAATAGTGACGAGAAAGAACTTTGTGGTACGAAACAGAACTTGATATTATTTGATGTAATATTCAGTTCAGACATCATAACGAGAAAGAAGAAGTGTTGTTCCTTCAATCCACTGTACGCTAAAGTATCTTGATTTTCAATTTTTCCGACTATTGCGAATTTTTACAACTCAGTTGATTGACTTTACTTTGATTTGAAATAAGTTTAGGGCATTATTTAAACAGTAATTCAATCAACATAAAACAATACTGATTCAACATGCGACTACATATCGTTTTCAAGAAAATGACCTCACATTCTGAAACGTTCATAAAATTTTTCGCAGAAGGTTCCTGAACATATCCTTTGGCAGATGCACTCGAGACATGTTCTAGTTAATTATTATATTTTTTGCTAAGACACCGTTTGACCCCGTCTTTTAGATTTTTAACTGTTTTTATCAAGATCTAGCTTTTTATACTCTAGTATAGTACTATCTCGTAATTCGCGAAATCCGTGAAATTTCTCACTTTTCTTCTCGATTATATGAGTCAGAAATGATGCTGAGATGTATACGATCAAAATAAAACAAGAATTTCAAGAATCGGATTAGTGTAGGCAGAGAAATTGAATTTTGAAGTTAGCGTAAATGGAGTGTTCATTGTCTTTTTGATGTGAAATTTGTAAACTTGTGATATCTTGAAACCTCAAAAATCAGTTTCTTGGCTCTCACTGGTCCGATTTTGATAATTCTTCTTTTATGTTGATTGTCAATCATTGCTCTTTCAAAAGAGCTATAGTCTGATTAATTTTGAGAACATTCCTTTTTTGGCATTTATTACATTTGCTGGATCACTGTGCTTGGAAGAGCAGCTTTATTTTTTCGTGATATCATTAATATTTATATTTACTTTGTTATGCTGATAGGGTATTGTGTCTAAATAAGAATAAATGAAATGAAATGAAAACTTTCCATGGTGATTTCGGGATTTAGAAAGAGAAATCGCTGTAATCTTTAGTCATATCTTACTCAAGAATTGGCTGGAATAACAATCTTTATGATCTTTACAATATGCCGGAAAAAAGGTGAAATGTTTCTTTGAAGACAGGAAATTTTCTTCAGCTGTAGGAATAGTTTAAGTACCTACTTTTCAATCAAATTTAAATTTGCTACTTATCTTTGTCCACCTACACTGCATTTGCAATTTTCAACGAGCCATCTGAAGAACTGCTGCTCTTACTTCACACAAAGATGTTAATACTTATAACTTGTCATTTGTTTTTTTCAGCAAGAAAAAGAGAGAGAAATTGACAACGAAAAAGACAATCTTTTATGCTTCTTGTTAGATATGCATGCCAAATCTAGACAGGTTCGTTATGACCATTATTATCTATTATTACCAGACCGAAGTTTCGAAAACGAGGCAATAAAGAATCCCGCCACAGCTATTGGTTAATCACACATTTCTCTCATAGCCTTGTATAGTAGGATACAAAGATGCGTTTTTGTCACCACAGCAACTGCTTTAGGCCTGTGAGATTTGCAGTAAACTCAAACGACATAACTGTAACAAAATATGTTTGATTAAATGATGCGAGTCAAGATTAGAATCTGTCAGGTAATAACACTCATACTAACCGGTTTTGTCGTTGTACAGGAAAATCTAAAGCCCTCGGTCTTAATGCACAGACCTTGCAAGCTCAGTCTGTACTTTAAGACGTCGGGCTTTATATTTTCCTGTATAACACAAAACCGGTTAGTATGTGCACAAAGTTAAATACCCATCTGACCAGTAAGGACTCGTAAGGATTAGAATTTTGTGTACTTACTCTACACTTCAGTTTTGATTTGCCCTCAGTGTGTGTGTATTTGAAAGGAAAGATTCAAAGGAGGGAAGGTTTCGGTCGGTTTAGATTATTCGGGGTTGGCCTTGTACTGTACTCTGTGGGCAGTTTACACCGAAATTTTGGGAATAATGTTCAGCTTTATATATAATTCAATACAGATAGATATCTTAAAGAATTAGGTTGTTGTAAAAAAACACTCGAGAATATGGTCCGCAACGTCTTCTACAAAACCCTGATTTTTGGGGCAAAACTAAATAGATCCTCAAATATTATACAGTCTGTCAGAATAATTTGAGAGCTGATTCAGGATAGAAAATGAAAGATAAGCGAGAAATCTTTGAAAATGCTGAGGCTCAGCGTTTTGATATTCCTCTGTCCATATGTATGTATGTATGTATGATTTTGCCATAAAATTAAAATTACAATATGAATTAATAAAAGGAAAGTGATCTAATTACAGGCAAAGTTCTATATAAGTTCTATATAAGTCCACCTTGTTTCAGGGTAAAAGGCAGGACTACAGTCAGTATGTATACTATTATGTTTCAGGGATAGATATACATAGGACTTCAATCTCTTTGTGTGCATACCGGTGAGCCAAAAAAAAGTTTAGGCGTTTGGGAGGTTATGGAATTAAAAGCATGCGGCAAATATTCGAAACTTAAATGTCAATCTATCAGTCAAAGGCTAACTTAGATGTGAAAATTTTGTTTTGTAAGATCACTCATCATATAGACCCATAAAATTGGGAAATTCTGGAGAAGGTTTTGTTTGGAAACCAAGATTCCACATTCCATTTTGATCCATGATTTACTTCCTATTAAAATCAAAATTCTGTTTCTGAAACTGACGATGTAAACTTCATTGCCTCATAAATCATGGACCAGAATGGAACGTTGAATTCTCAATTCCCTTTCAGACCTCTTATAGACATTTTCCTTATTTCTGGGTTTAAATGAAGAGTGATTTTACCAAAAAAGTTTTCTCATCTAAGTTAACCTTTGACTGATAGGTGAACATTTTAGTTTTGAATATCGGTCTCATACTTTTTATTCCACAGCCCACCAAACGCCTAAACGTTTTTTTGACTCACCCGGTATGTTCAGTCACTTTTTCGCAGTTGACAGTATGGAGAGCCAAAAGCAAATTGAATACATGTCATTACTTTAAAGAAGGGGCCGAGGAGCTTTTCACAAAGATTCATTGCATGCCATTCAAAAATTGTTAGTGATTCTAAATGACGATTTGACAATACAATGCAATGTACTTTGTTAAAAGTTCCTCGCAGCCATCTTTAGCGGAACCATGTATCAGAAATAATGCTTTGAATTGTTTTGGCATTTATGTTTCACTTATTCCATTACAGACAGAGAAGTTACTGGAATTACTGACGAGCTCCTTGAGAACAATCGATGCTGAAAAGGGGGACGTCACCATTAATAGAATATTCCTCCAAAGGTAGGTGGCAATGTCTCACTCGAAAAGCTTTCAGACGAACCATTTGTTTGAGATGAAACGCGGAACAGTTTATGTTCACTGTTTACCTTTAAAAGTTTAATAAATCAGTTATCTCACTATTGCACAAACAAGAAGAGTTTAAAACATTCTTTACAAAGTATAACTTGAAGTAACTTCTTATTTTGTAGGCTGGAAGAAATAGCTAAACTATTACCAATTGGTCAGATGTTATCAATCATCGAAATGCTAATGAATGAAATAAGCAGCCATTTCCTGAAGGATTTGCATGGTAAGAAGTAAATTACCAGGGGTCAATTTTTTTTCCTGGTAGCAAGCTAAGCACTTACGTTTCTTCTTCCACTCTTTTTTCTTCTTTCTTTGTATGCCACCCCATTCTATCCCCTTTTCTTGCTCTGCTTTTCTTCCATTCCTTCGTTTCTTTCCCTTCTTTTTTCTCTTTCCCTTCTTCGTTCCTGGGAAATTTGAGCATTCAGCTACCTTCCTGGTATTGTCGCTGCCTTGCTACTTCGTTTTTTTGAACCCTGTAAATTACAATGAATATCTCAATCACTTTCTCCTACAACGGTACCCAATTGTTTATGTCCTGCAGAATTCATACAGATGAATCGACGTCACATTAGCGTTAAAACGCGGCACCATTTTGTGGCCTGTCAAAATTGCTTAGTTTATTTTGGCGCACCTGGTCGTCGCTTTCTACAGGAAACGTGCAAACCGTTCCGTAAAATTTCTCGTATCTTCTCCCTCGCGATGGTGAGTAGGGAAAGGATTGGTAGCAATTCTAAATCAGACCTAAATCTATGAAATAATTGCGCAAATCCGCTGTTCTTGAAAGCAAATCATAAATTTAGTACTAGAGAGCTGAGATCTGAGCAATCATGCTCGCTCTTCCAGATTAACAACTTACAGATCTTCCAGATTATCATGCTCGCTTAACGGCGCTGGGGCTTGGTTCAGATTTCTGTGATCAATTTTGTCCAATTCAGCAGGTACCTTCGAATTCGAATTTCGAATATTGGGCCTAGAGGAAGTTACAGAGCCTACTGAGAAAGATAATAAGGCCGTCGACATGAGCTTTTGCCGCAAAATTAGTTGAGTTTTCAAAAAATATTCAAACAGAAAGTTATCTAAGAATGTTTCCTGATAAATTAGCGATATTTTGATGTTTTATTATGCATGTTTGGACAAATTTTGATGCAACGCGGGGAAAAATTAAACATTTGTTAGTGATCTGTTTATAGATAACTTGTGTTCCTTGTCTTATAACTATATGTATGTACATGGATACAACAATGCCACTCTAACACTAATCATATGTAGTGAACGGCATTTCAAATTAGACTTATGACGATGAGTCTCTTGTTTCCCTGTGCTCTTTGACTTGATGATGGCGCTTCGTTCAAGAGAGACTCATAGTATTACTATGAAAAGCCTGGCCCTATTTAGGCCTAAACTCAACCTTGATACAACGGCCATTACTCCTGCGTCGATAATGACCCTTGTACGGATTAGGCCAATTCGAGATCTGATTGGCTGTTCAAAACGAGGCTTCTCAGTAAAATTACGTCACAATTTGCATAAATTAACCTCTCCAATAAGTTTGATTCCAGAGCAGCGAGACCGCGAGAGAAACTGTTTCAAACAAATGTCTGAAAAATAACTCTAGAAAAAGAAATTGTGGCAGGAAATTCGCAGTAAAGGAGTGTTGCAATTATGCTAGAAATTGAGTGTGGTGCAGTAGAATTTTGAGGACTACATAAAAGATTTATAGAGCACTTTAGTTGGGCAAGCCGTCAAAGCTAGAGTTGAAGACAAGAATCGTGGTTTTTCTCGTTTCGTTCTTGAAAATGCAAAACATCAAGAGTAACCTTTGAGTCGTTAGAAAACTGCAAGTATGTTTTCTATAAGAAACTAAGAATTTGGACCAGTACTGAAGGTTTCTTAAAGTTATCAGATTTTGAGTACTCATAGTTTCTTACGAATTTCTTAAATGTTTCACGACAATCTTCATGTTCACTTTCTGCGTCCGCCTGAGCTTTTCAAAACAATGTATTGACAACTGTCTGATGTTTAGGCATCACCCAAGTAAATTCAGAGTAATACGATACAGGAAACAAGTGAAAAATAATGTAAAATATGTACAGGGTTTCCTTTGTTAAAAATGAACAATTTCTTAAGTTATTTCTTCCCAGTACGGGAGTTCAGTTTGATAATTTTTTGGCGATCTGACAGTTGTGTTTCTTGTAAGCATTTTCTTATGAAATATACGTGTAGTACTGAAAGGATATTTGCTTAAAGTTATCGTGCATTTTGTTAAGAATGAAACCATTCCGAGGAGGTTACAGAAAATCTTTCCCGGTCTTCGTAAGACCACGACGCAAATATTCTAAAACGATGAACTTAACGACGATAGGCATTCCTAGAAATTAAACTCTGTAACTGCCTATTGCACTGCAAAAAATTCATGCAAAAAATCATCGAGCTTCTACGATCTATACCCAACACCATAGCAGCAGCCGTGTTGTCACCACGTTGTCACAAAGCGAAATAAAAAATAACAAAATATCGATATTTTCTGACTCTAAAATGTGCGGCTACGGAAGGCAACTTTGTGAACGCAGCTAAAAGAAAGACTGAAAACATTACAACTTTATGCCCAAAATGTTCAAAAAAGCCGCAAGAACAATAAGTGAAAAGTGGATTCAAGGCCAAGCACAAGTAGACGAGACTAGTTTCTACAGGTGGACCTTCGCCATTGCAGCATGAAACTTCCACATCAAAGTTAAAAGTTCGAACCTTCCCTTCAGAAATATTGTGGAAGAAGCAGGTCAAAGCGAGTGATTTGCAAAAGAGAATTCGATCTTGTAGCTACCTGGCTTCCTGGCTTGCAAGAAAGCTGTGCGAATGTCCAACAGTTGTTAATGGCTTGTTTGCAGCCAATCTCCCTCCTCTTTTTCGACATTTCGCGTGTCTTTTTGCCAAGATTTGTAAACGTTTTGTGGAGCTTCGCAGCTCTGGGCATTGATTTATTTTGAATTTCTCGCCACTCTCATTACTGAAAATGCCTTAGTAAAATCACGTGACATGTTGTCTGGCTGGATGTGTTTCATTGAGTTTCAGTTGGGGAAAGTGGTTATCTCCATGGTAATCACAGCCGGCTGCATAAATTAAAAATCCATAATGGTTGCAAATATTGCCACGAATCGGGAATCCGTACCAGGGCCCAAATCGGTCGACGGTTGAGATTGCGAGAAGACCGTTTGGGGCCTGGGAACGAGGTTGGCCTAAACTGAGCAATTTCTTCAGTACCAATCAGATTGCGAGATTTAGCCAAGAACAATGCTGTCGAATTTTCAATTCGAATGATGCAGTTGACTAGAGTTTGAAGGAAGTTGCTGCGGCAGGTTGTTGTAAATTGCTCTGGTTTGTTTTGGTCTTAAAAACCATGGGAAATGTAGCGTTGAAAGACTTATTTTGCACTCACCAGGTAAAATGAACTTTCTTCTTCAGATTTATACAAAGTATCCTTGATTAAACGGTTTTTGTCGCATTTTCTTTCCAATGAGTTGAGTTGAGTTGAACAGAGCTACGGCAGTCGTTCGATCATAATTCGATCGATCGAATGCCTAAGATGGGGCCAGGTTTATTACTGTTTCATGATGAGTCCCTCTTGAGCAAGGTTTACCGCAGGGATACAAGGGACTCATCGTCATCAGTCTAATTTCAAATGTCATTGCTCCTTGATAGCTAGCCTTCTTTGAGTCGCTGTATTGGATTGATCAATAGCAAGGATGCATAACAAAATCGAAATGACTGTCATATGAGAAAGACAAGAAAATCTGATTTGCAAGTACTTTCAACGAGATGTTCTATCTAAAGTAAGATAAAGATCATCTTGAATTATTCGTTAGAAGTTGGGCATCCTGTGCTCTTTAACTTTGACAAATCTTGAATTCTGACCAAGCGAGGAAGTATGGCTTACCAAACGGTTCAGACATGCTTTTCAAGCAAAATGTTTCTTCGCTGGCCACATTGCAAAAGTGGCTTGGAAGAGATATTTTAGAGGTTTCAATTCTTTTTTCCATGCATAACTGGTGGGATGTTGGCAGTGTTCTTTTGTAAGGATGATAAAGGTGATGTTTCAAGTATCACATTATTTGAATCAATCCTGTGTGTAGCATAGTAAATTGCTTAGGACCTGAAATTCCTCTTTGGTTTACGAATTTCTAAATTCCTAATTTATCATTTCACAGGAAGCAGTAACGAAAGGGGTGACACATTCACCTTGACAACGCAGACACGGCAAGGAGCAGGGAACATTCTGAAGCTGAACATACTATCCGAGATCCTTTCAATTTTTGCACTACACATACATGTACTGTCGTCAAATGGTTATATTGGGGAAAATCAAGAGCGATTTTTAAATCTTGCTAGAAGAATGCACAAAGATATTGTGCAACCGATAACTGAAGAGTGCTTGATTGTAAGTACGAAGGTGAGTTTCCACCGGGCGAGTTAGAAAAATGTGGGGTGCAGTTCTTGTTGATGTAATTCATTCTACAAATTGACTTCTGAAAGAATTCATTGCAGGTTACATGAAGTACCTACATCTTTTGTATTCTCACATAGAGTAATGTGTAACACTTATTTGAAAACTCGATTTGGCTTCTTGGTTTAGACGTAACGAAAGTTATCAAATGTTTTAAAAAGCATGCAACAAAATCTTTGGGCAAGTGGAAAGCTGAATACGTGGGGCTGGGGCTAGGGGATTTGGACCCTTTGTGATAGTGGAGCAGTTCCGTCTAAAATGAACAAAATAATGAAGTTTGCTTAAGGTGATGAGTTATTTGAGGTAACTTATCATGCTGAAATCAATTATAATATCGCTTTATGTGAGGGACAGTTAGTTGTACTTGGAAATTGTTTTGTTTTTTTGTTTTCAATATGTTTTGAGTGGGTTTGTGAGGATTTCTAGCCACTGAAAGCTAATTTAGGCCCAATCCCGCATCCAGGCATGGGGCCCCTAGTTTAACGTCGCTTCCGAAGGACCACGAGGTCAGTTGTGAGGCCAGGCCTCCGAGGTCACCCATCCGGAGTCTGACCTCACTCGACCGAGCTTAATTTCAGTTACCTGACGAAAACTGTTTGAGCCACTCGGCCACACCTCGCAAAAATGATGCATCTGCAAAAGAAAAGAGATCTAACATGAAAATGTGAAAGAGGCGGGTGGGTGGGAGATTTTGATTTGCAACCACTCAGCACGAGTGTGCAAGATTTACTGAAGTCTCAAATCAAACTCTGTTTTATTCTGCACGGAAGAAACCATGCCTCATGCATGACTATCAATGAACACGCAGCTGATGAAAAACATTACGTCCCTAGAGAATCAAAAGCAATGGTACTTCAAATTATGGAAATTACCGGGTTTCCCAAAAAGGTTACACTCTCGTGACTGAAAGAGAAACAAAACCATAACATATTGGGACTTTCCGAGTGCACAACTAAATATGTTGATCTTGAAAGTAAATTCACGTACCTTTTGCATTGTAATTTTTACTCTTTTATAGCTTATGTCTCATTATGCCTTTATTTCTTATCATCAAGTACACTACTTACCAGCCCTTACGACATTACTAAACTACCATAACGAAGAAAAACAAAGCAAAATAATATTATATGAGATATAGATAAACTATAACACTTTGAGCAGTAGAACTGTACAGTACAAATTTGAACTAAGGAAGATTTTAATCGAAACGTTTTGCTGATAAACAATAGACGTTTTAGCTATTCTGAAAAAGAATCTCAATCGAACGATACTTTGCTACATTTTGTAGAATTTTCGAATGTGCATAATAGTGATAGAAGCTCTAACGCCACTCGATCGAACCTTGCGTATTAAATTGTATAAAAATAACACTCGATTCAGGCTCTTGTCCTGAATAGTTAAAAGGTCTATTGTTTTCATATTATATTTCATATTGCAGTCAAAGCAGAAGAAGCTTGCCATCTATGTTTTCAATATTCAAAATAGAATAGTATCTTCATTAGATTCTGAATATTCTTATTCGTTATGTTTTTCTGGAGAAAGAATTCCTGGTGTAATCCACTATGCTAGGGCAAGTGAAAGCAATAGGGACCTTTAGCAACTAGGACGACGACTGTAACGGCAACACAAATGTGCCTTTTGTTTCCGAACTTCGGCTTGAAAAGACTCTTCGTTTCCGCTCGAATTTGCTTCCCTTGAGAGTCTGTGAAGTTGGCCTTTTCAATTGCACAACTTGGAAATCCTATTTCTAACGTGCTGTTCCTCAGACCTGGATCTTCAAAGTGAAACTCAGTCATTTTAAACGTTAATTATCAAGGAAACAGAGCGTTCCGAAGTATTTAGATGAAGAAGGAGATTTTGTCTCGTCTTATTTTAGAGCATGTGAAGGTAACGTGGGAAGCTATACTCAGTTTGGATCATGCAAGATGACGTTCTGGCTGGCGTTACTGTCCTGGCTGCTGAAGGTCCCTAATATTGGAATACAACGTAGGAAAACAATAAAACAATATTTGAATAATCATCCAGTCGTTAAAATCTGTTTTCAAATAATCGTCGAATTACATGGTACTCATCTTCCACTTTGACTGTAATATGATTTTTATTATATATTCTTTTTATAGATAGAGTATCTGAAAACAGCTTGGTTGGAGCTAGCTTGGAAGTTCATCAACACATTACAACGTATCTCATTATTTTTGTTACACCATGGAATGATTTCATCCCCACTTCAACATTTTGTTTATTGCAATGGCGTAATGCTGCCTTCGTCATCTTGGGATAAGATTTCGTTGCCTGATGTACTTTCAGAAGAATATCAGTGTTTACAAGTAAGTTAATGTGGTACTTACAGTATACCATGTTTTGAAGTTCAGATAAACATTAAACGTGAAAAATCAGACTTCGGTCGTAGAACGCAATGTATCTTGGTAAGAAGCTCCGTGTTCCCATCTTCAGTGCAGGATCACGGAGAGGATTTATGGACCCCGTGATTATAATCAACTTTAGAGTATTTTGAGAACGGATTTGAGACGGATGCAAGCTTAGAATAGGCTTAGGCCGTACGGATTTAATCTAGGCCGCGAAAGCTCGAGACACAGATCCTTATTTGTGCATTTCACACATATCCGTTTAATTTTCCTGTTGCTATGAGTTTTCAAATGCGGGGAATTGGTCCTAGCTCACCCGGTACATTTTAATAAACGGTTTAGTTGGTGTATTTAAGTTGTTACTGCTTTTATGGAAACGTAATGCAACTATAATTGTCTGTGCCTATTCTTGATTTTTAATATATTGTGACACACTGATAAATTATTGATGGATCCTTTTTGATCTCGAGTTCTAATCTAAAGAACTGCATTTGAGCCATTATTTCAAAGACTGAATTATTATTTATGGGCCACTATGTTTGCAGCCCCCCTGACCCCCTCTCCTCGGCCCTGCTTCATTGTTAACGTCTATCGTAGATCACACATATTAAAGCCCAGTAAGCCAGCTTCCTTTCCTCGGGTGCATGAGGGAGGGGGGCTTGGGTAATGCTATCTGTACTGTTTTTAGGAACCTTCTGCCGAAAGAATTAGGATTTATGGGTTTGATCATTCGCTAAAGCTACATCAAAAGGTACAATTTTTTCACTCCTCCCAGATTTGTCGGTATACTTGCTGGGCTTCTGTTTTTATGGATGATAGTCTCATGCTCTGAAGAGCACTATAGTTTGACGTGTATTTATCTTTCCTAACGTTTAGGCAAGTGGAGTAATTCTACAAATAAGACAAATGATTGTTGTGTCAAAAGACAAAGCCCTTCAAGATTGCTGTTCGGAACTCAACTCTCTGGTGACAAAGGTATTGCAATTCTCGAAAATTGACAAGGACGTTGTTATCAAAGCACGCATTGTGGAGATTTTCTTGAAGGATCTGCCATGGCTAGCAGAACATCTTAGCAACGATGCTGTTGAAGGACTGTGTGAAGTGATACTTGCGTTGATTCTTGGTGGAGGAAAAGTCAGCACGGAAGCCGAAAGGTGAGAAATGATATTTACATGGTGCCTCATAAGAATCTTCCCAGTTTTAAACCAAAATATACCCCGACCTACTTAGCAAAACAAATAACCATTTTCTAAAAGCGTGGTATCGTAGTTACTGAGACTACGTTCACACGATGCCGGCACATTCAAAAGACTGTTAAAAATGTGACGGTAGCGAAATTTGAGCTAGCATTCACACGATACTGGCACAATTGAAAACAATAGAAAATTTGACGGTAACTAACTCAGTGCGATCTCTCCAAGAAATTGATCCCAAAGAAATGTACCCACACCCCAAGAACCATTTAGCCTCATTTTGGAAGCGGTGAAAAGTGTTCCGTTTCATCACTTCGGAGTGTCCGCACGATACCGCTTTCAAGCTGTGCCAGTTAGAGTTCCGTTTTCAAAATCTACCGTTTTCAAAATCTGCTGGCAAAATATGTGCAGTTTTTGTCTGAACGGGAGGCCCATCCGTCACAGTTTTCACCGTGTTCAAAATGTGCCGGCATCTCGTGAACGCAGTCTAAATGAGCACTAATTTGATAGAGATGAACTTGAGCAGCTGAAACCATAACGGAGGTCATCAAATCTGAATCATATTGTTAGCATTTGTAAGCAGCGTTCTACAAAATAGACATGTGTAATCGTCCATATCGTAATGATCTGCCTTTGTATTTTTTATCCATCTCAACATCACTGAAAACCCTGCAAAAGAAATACCTTTAAGGGTATCAAACTAAAGCGTATCAGACTTCATTTATATAAGCAGGCCGGGGGTTGGTTTGGAGAAAATGGCAGGCGCTTGAATCACAGATTGTAATTTTGAATCTTCAAGAAGTCAAACAAACATAGTGCGACCCTTCAGGAACAATTCTGATCTGCAAAACATATACTAAATAATTTTTCTCCCCATTTGTTTCTCCCTAATACTTGATGACAGTTTCCTTAGTGTGTAAAGATTAATTTTAGGACCACTACTTTCTTCTAGGCAAAAAAGTTCTGAAAGCTCATCGTCTTCAAGATTCGGTGCGTTGCTTTATTCGCCCTTCTTTTACGACAGCCAGCGAATTCAAACAATTTTCTGTAACGTTTTTTCAGTGAAAATAAGAACACTTCTGAACAACAAATCGAATGGAAGTATCATGCCAGCATTCGACAGGATCCTGAATATAGAACACTTAGAGCCTGAAACTATTTTGAAAGAGCCTTTCGCTGACGATCATGATGTCATGATGAATGATGAAAATGAGGCTGAAGATATAGAAATGAAAAGTGATAAAGTTTCAGGGATTGCAAATAACTGTGTTGCCCACCGACAGGCCAATAAAATAGATGAATTAGATTCATTATTATCAAGAGAATCAACAATGAAGAATTTATGCAACGAAATGTTGTTGGCTTTTCTGGTTAAAGTGGATTATGGTGCCTTTGGCAATGCTGCTTCTGGGAGTGACTGTGATATGGACGGGTATTCGAGCAGTACAGTTTTGAGAGGGATTGAAAAGGTATGAATAGTATGCATTAAAATTCTGTTTTTGGGGGAAACATTTACACTTAATTTGCACATGCAAATGCCTGAAAATGGCCTCAACATTTCATCAACTCATAAGGGGACTCCTTGCACAAAGTGAATAAAGAAAGGACAATTTTTCACAAGTTAAGCCTGGTTTCCATATGATCGTAACAGACGGCGACGCGTTGCCAAGGCAGGCTCAGGGACGCATCGGGGACAGTTGCGTTGCGTTGCGTTACGTTGCGTTGCGAAGATTGAAACATTTTCTGACTGATGTCTCCGACGTGGCCGATCAGACGGGGACAGTACGCGGACCCATTGAAAGAGTTATGATGAGTTTAAAGCCTGGTTTCTATATGATCGTAACATTGATCGTTTCCATTATGTCGCCGACTGATCGGGGACACGTCGCCTATTTGTTGCAGTTGGTCGCCGACTGTTACGATCATGTGGAAATCAGGCTTTAGAGATACCGTCTGCACATTTATTGCCATGAGATTGAAAATTTTTTTATTTATTTGAAAGTCTACATCTGATAACTCTTGGGATAGGTGAAATTCATTTCATTTAATTTTTTCATTTTAACTTTTTTATCCATGGTAATCCACTCAGTTAAACTGTTTTACAGGGAGCCATGCAAAAACAAAACCTAAATAATAACTAAAATATACAACCCTATTTACAATAATCTAAGATAAAAAAGGAAAAGAAAACGAGATGAGTCATAGTTTGGTTTCATAATTTCTTCGAAGGGAGCATAATGATGAGGACGCTTTGACAACACTATCTAGGTCACTCCAGACCTTAGCCCCTCTGTAAGCAAACGATTTCTGACCAGTTGATCTTCTCAATAGTGGTAATCTAAAGTCAGTTTTAGTGTTTCTCAGCTGACGGTTTGTAGCTTCAGATACCTTTTGAAATATGTTTCGCAAGTAATCTGGGGCGAGGGCATTCAGAGATTTATAGACCATCTTGCTCGTCTCAAAGTCTATCAATTCTCTAATGGTCAGCCAGCCGAGACTCCCTATCAAAGGCAAAGCTGAGGCGTCATAGGGGCTGTTTGTGACAATCCTAGCAGCTCGATTTTGAAGTTTTTGCAATTTATCGAGGGCTGGTGCACCCCAAGATCCCCGAACAGGGCAGCAATACCTAAAATAGGGCTCAACGAGACTTCTATACAGCATTATGAGGCTTTCCTTTGGTAGGAATCTTTTTGAATACTTCAACATACCGATACCTCTAGAGACTTTCTTGATTATAGAAACATTATTCCGTGCACATTGTTCTGTGTAAGGAGTTTCCTAATAATCTAATGGAGAGCTTCAGACCACCTTTTTCACTTATTTCACAACAAGAAATTTTGCAAAGTCGAATTTACATACAGTATGTCTCAAAAAAATTGTTCAACGTTTGATAAGATAGTGAAAAATAACGATAACATGAACAAGGTCATGGGAAGATAACCATGTCCTTAAGATTTCAAAATAATTTTAGAACAGGATCTTGCAAATCGGTCGAGAAGTCATTGAGCTATGAGTTTCCAATGATAACAAATATGAATAAGCGACAGGTCAAACCAGGGACCCCAGATTATTTGTAATGCAATAAAGCTCGAAGATCGATCTAAAAGGAGGCTATCCAACGTCTACCTCTCGTTGACATCAGAGCAAACCAAAACGGACTCCAAAAGTTGTTTAATCCTTACAATTATTGTCAAAATTTGTCTGAGTCTGCATGAATCCAAAAACAATAGTTCAAGGCATATTCGACGAGAGACTGAATCTGTTTCCTCAAAAGCATCCTTGCTCTTGAGAGATAGGTTATCGAAAACCTGTTCAAAGGAAACAACATAAGAGACGGACCATGGGACTTTTACCGAAAATGCCATTTAGAGGCCTCTAGTTTCAGTTTTTGCACAAACTTGAACTTTAAACACTTATAACTCCATGAATTTTTAGCGGATTTGCAAGATTCTTTTGTCAAAATTAAATTCAATCTCAGGAAAGGGTTACTTGATCAAGTGTCCATTCAGCGTATCGTTATTGTTTAGTATTTAATCAAACGTCGAACAATTTTTTTGAGACACCCTGTATATTTTCAACGATAATTAGAATACAAGAAAAATCGCAAAAATGACTTCATCTTTCGGCTTTTGACGAAAATTTGAATGATCCAAGCCCGTTAAGTATTGGTGCAATGAATTTTTTTTCAAACGATAACTATCTTTTGACTAACCTGCTAGCATTTTGGGATAAAGCGACAGAAGGAATTTTTTTCAAAAGTTTTCCCTTTTTTGGTCGTCTATGAATCGCTCAGTTTCATTAAGAAGATCGAAGCTCTTGTCGTTTCGTTAGCGGGTAGTCCTGCTTGCGTACATTGAACATATTCTTGTTTATCAAAGGTGCTGCATATGATGAAATTTGAATGGCTTCTACCCGAGAACGCAGTGAAACTGCTGTTGGCAATTATGTTGTTTCAGTCAGAGGTAAATTTTAATGCACAGTTTACTTTAATAATTTGCATGTTTAGTGTTGGATTGAGAGACAGGTGAAAATGGATACAAAATGAGTCACTGAATCAAATTCACGATACTCACCACCTTTGTTTACATATAGAGGGTGTCCACGACCTTTCATCCCATTTGTGCTATGCAAGAGCTGTGGCTTTTATAGATTTTTTAGCTACCCGAGATAAATTTTGTCAAGATGCTCTTGCTTTTGTTATAAAAATACATTTCTAAGATTGTATGATTTGTTTGTTCGTTCGACAAGGATGTCTTTCATGAAAGATGGATTGAAACTGTTTTTGGCTTTTTATATCTCTATCATTAGCAATTTCAAGTTTCTTTGGTGAACTGATGCTGAGTTATCTTTTGCTAAAAGTTCACCAAAGGAGGATTCAGTGTCTCTGTATACAATTCGCAAAGCTCTTTCATGAATTTTATTAATTCGACTGTTTGTGGCTCCGTCATGGAACATCCAAATTAACGAACAATAGCTGAAATGTGGCATAATAAAAGACCTCATTATCAATTTTAATTTTTTTGTATCCATGTAATTGGATACCCCTGCTAAGGCGTAAATTTTTTGACTTGCCTTCATACAGAGTTGATTAACATGAACATTAAAATTTAACTTGGAATCTAATGTTACACCAAGTAATTTTTCAGATTCAGATTCTGATATTTGCGAGGCACTAACATTTAGTGTCATTCCATCATTTTTTTGCTCCGAATATTAAGAGATGGCTCTTTTCGTCATTTAGTTTCATGTTATTGTCAGAGAACCATTCTGACAGTAGAAGCGTGCCTTTTTCTAATTTTGAGAGCACTAACCTAATGTTCTTATCTCCAACATATAACGTTGTATCGTCTACGTAATTTCATACTTCAGTAATAGCTGCGTAATAGCTGAAATGTGACATAATAAAAGACCTCATTCTAAGTTTTACTTTCTCCGTATCGTTTATAAACAGGTGCATTTCCATTCAAAGGAAACAGACTTAAACTTCGACATCTTCAGCCTCTTGGCAAAGGTTACGAGCATGACAACCACTGCCAATCATACTGCATGCTGGAAAATCTTGGACCCAGCCTTGCTCCTGCGTGTCATTATGTGTCATCTGCAAATTTATGCTAGTCAGGTATGAATAGTCTTTATGCATTAGCTAAAACGGTGAAATGATGCCGGACGAGTAAAGAAAAACGCCCGGCATTTGAAAAAATACTGCCTGAATATCAAAGTAATTATATTGACAAGGACCGAGATACAGGAGGGGCCAGGGGGGCCATGGCCCTCTCAAAAATGTTCAGTTGCTGCTGCAGTTTATCCGTCATTCTTTGTTATTTTTAGTATTTCAGAATATTAGATGAGTGCTCTATGTGTCATTCCCTTTTTACCTGCCATTAGTCCAGGAAGTTCTTTTCGGGTATTTTCTAGAATTATCTTGTCTCACACCTGAAACATGAGGATATAACTGTAGTATATTTTGGGTTAAAATTTCCATCAGGTTCGCCTGTAAAGTCTGCATTTGAGAAACAAAGGTTAGCGTCGTCTTAAGCCAATCTGTAGGGCGTGGTCGCAATTCGAGCTCGCCACCCAATTTGCTCATGCCCCTTTCAAGCAAAAAAATGTATCTCGGTTCTTGGATATTGAAACTGTCTCGCTTCATTACCGATATGTTAATTTAGATTGAGTAATTTACCCGGCTTTAAATAGTGGTTCCTTTCCGTGGATATGGGGGAATTTCTGCAGAAAGCCCCTCTACAAAACCTGCATAAAGAGTAAAAGCGATGAACAAAATTTCGTTGGTTTTCTTTCACAACTTTAATGACACTTTCTTTTGTTCATGTATTTTGTCCTCTTGGGAAAATAGAATCCTGAATAAGTTATTCATCTAGTTCGGCCTTCTTAGAGGATAGCATGTGACAAAGCGTGTTTAAGTGATTGATGTAAGGTTAATGTATTAGAGAAACTTGCTCATGATTTTAGCACATTTTGAAGTTTCTCGATGGAACTTTCTTGAGAAAGTCTCTTGTAAAATCGGAACGGAGTGACCAACTTCAACAAGGAGCAAGTCGAGAGATAAGGGAACGTGTTAGCTATACAATCAGTAATTGTTAAATGTTATTGCTTGTATATTTAGTGAGCAGTAGCTTGTCAAAGGGCAGACGTTTTTTCTGACTCACCCGGTATTTACATTTCATTTCATTTTCATTATATGATATTTATACAGGGTACGTATTCAACACAGAATATCGTTGATTTACAAACTGCCCTGTTGCAAAGAAAAAGCTACAAAATTACAGTTCAAGATAAAAACCTTGAAAACTATGTATAATACATAAAAGTTAAGGAAAAGTGAGACAATGCTCAGGATTTGTCATTTTTCAGTGACGATTTGAATTGGGTGAAAGTATTGGCCATCTTACTTTCTCTATTTAAATCATTCCAAAGTTTTGCTCCTCTATACGAGAAGCATTTTTGGCCACATGCAGTTTTTAGAAAAGGTACCTTAAAGGTCAGTGCTGGTATTACGAACTGTCTAGCGCAGGTTTCAGATAACCTTTGGAAGAGCTCTGTAAGATACTCAGGCGCTCACAAGTTATACCCCATTCACATTGGCAAGCTAAACCAATTCAAACTCAACCAGGTTATCGCATGGATCCTTCCAATGGGTCAGTCAAACAAATCGAATGCAGTTGATTGGTTAAAATCTAACCTCGCTTAGATAAAGCTGGTTTAACTTGCCAGTGTGAATGGAGTATTAATGGGCCACCGCAACTGAAGACCAGGCTTGTCTTGGTTCGAACAAGGGATCCTTATGCCAGGAATTTCTCCGGACAATCCACTGCTCCAGTCAAGCGCAATGAAATGTTGGAGAAATCTGAAGTCGTTCAGATCTCCACACTTTTTGTTTGTGTGTGTTTCGGCAGTAAGCCTTCAGCAGAGCCATGCATAGTATATTCATTTGGCATCAGCTGACGCGGTAAAATGATATTCCTTTGTGGGCTGCCGCATCAGGTACGATTTACTTCTCATAATGTCATTTCTACCTCAAGACATCTGCGCACGGGATTGAGGCAGTGGTTGGAACATAACTAGGCCCACCAGTTGTATGAAAAATCAAAGCGTTTGCGAAATTTTAGCTTTCGAAACTATTCACCGGAATTATTCAAGAAATTATTCATTAGAAAGCTGACATGCAAAATTAGATATGAAATTTTGTTGGACGAAATTGGTCCTATATTCCCTAGTTTCAGGCAATATGGCGAAAGTGCTTTACCCCCAGAATCCTTCAAAACGCGCCTAAGATCCGTTGTCAATTTTTCTAGCGATGCAGCATTGGCATGTTAAGAACAATGTGAAAAACGGCTGAAAGAAGGTCTAAATGAATTGTCCCTTTTTTACACAAAATAATTCTGGACAGAAGCTTTGATAAATGAGGGCTGCGCTGTCGATTTAGAATTTTATATACCGGGTGAGTCAATGAAAGTGTACGCGTTTGGCGATCTATGGAATGAAAAGTATGTGACCGATATTCAAAATCAAAATGTTAGAGTGCCCTCACATGAGCAAACTCAGACCGGTCTGAGTTTCAGATCGGTTTGAAACTCATTTCGCTCTACGGTCAAAGCCCTTAGCGCGCTCACATGACACAGGCGAAATGAAACTCAGGTCAACCTGAAACTCATTTCGCTTTCTCAGGTCGGTCTGAGTTTTCAGGTCGACCTGAAATTTTCATGTGAGCAGAAAAATTTTTCATTTCGGGGCGAAATGACTTTTCAAAGCACGTGTGATTGACATTCCAGGCGTTCCTTTGGCAATCAAAACAATAAAGATTTCATTCAAAGTCACTCAGCTGGATCTAAATGCTATGAATCAATGCCAATATCTTCCACAAAACAATCACAATTGTTCTATTAGCGGAAGGAAAGCACGCATTGTTTGATATTCTCAAACCGGTCTGAAACTGTTCATGTGATGGGGAAGCAAATTAGCAAACAAGGCCAATACTCAAACCGATCTGAAACTCAGATCGGTTTGAGTCTTCTCATGTGAGGGTAGTCTTAGTCCATCAGTCAAAGACTAACTTAGATGGGAAAATTTTTGTTTGGTAAAATCACATGTCTTTTAAGTCGTAACAACTAGAAAATGCGTGTAAGGGGTTTGTACAGGAATCGAGAATTCCACACTCCATTCTGGTCAATGATTTATGTGGTATTGACGTTTACATTGCGGGCTTGAGATAAAGAATCCGAATTTCAATAGGAGGTAAATCATGGACCAGAATGGAGTATCATGTCATAACACCAAGCAGCTAATCCGCTCCTTTTGCGTGTCTATTTTTTGTTAGTTTTGCTTTTTATCTAGTATAGTTGAATCGCAAGTGTCAGCCACATTGGCGACGAAATGACCAAGGTCCTTTCCCGCTGTGGCTGGTTAATAGAAATGTATCCATTTTGTAGTTTTAAATATTTTTTCAGATAAATAAATTAAAAAAATCCCTGTATTAATTTTCCACGAAATTTTGACTGGAAAAGGATGACAATTAATTTACTTTAAATGAGAAAAGTTACACTCCGCATTTTCTTTCTGTCTGGTTTGTCAGATAATAATCATTACTTAGAGTGACCACTCAGCATCTCAAAAAATAGCCAAGCCTTTCAAATAAACTATGAAAAAATTTCAGAGAGCTGGTTGTGATCTAGGTCGTGAATTTTTTTGTCACCTGGTTAATTTTATCTGAAAGTCTTGAAATCTCTTTATATTCTTATTTGAATATATCATGTTTTCCATTTTGCTGTTTCTTGACCAATACTCATTTTTCTGCAGGGCCTAGACATGCCAGCGAATGCCTTTGAATGTGTGCATAACTTGTGGACTTTAGTTCTGAATGTAAAGGGACAGAAGGTGGATTCTGAAGCAATGGATGTCCTCAAAAGCAAGGTGAGGAAGGTTTGAAGGTTGGATTTAGGTGTAATATTGCTTATCAGCTCCTTTTGAGGGATACACCGGTTTTGTAAAGCTACTGGAAAAGGGGGTAAGAGCAGGGACGTAGGAAGCATCTCAGACTTGGGGGGCACGACGCTTCAAGGGCACTTTTTCCTTAAGAAAAAAGGGGCATTTTCTAAAATAGAAAGAGCACTTCTTTGTTTATTGCAAAATCTTGGGGGGGGCACGTGCCCCCAGTGCCCCCCGGTTCCTACGTCTATGGGTAAGAGGAGGTGTTGTTTTGATAAATTGACAAACAACGGTATGCAGACTAAAAGTCCTTTAATTTTTCTTGTGAACTAAGTAGGACGATAACTCACAAGCCTCCACTTCTAGATTACTGGGACATACGTTCTCATCTTTCAAAAGCCGTACGTTCTTCTTGATATTGCAACGCAGCATATGTTCCAAATCTTTAAATTGATGTAAAAGGGTGGGGGGGGCAGAATTCAATGACCTATTTCTTTTAATTGAATGGCTTGAAAGAAAGTTTTGCCATGTTTATTTCATTCTACTATTGGAGTTTAAGATTACGTCGTTGGCTTGCAAGGGCAACATTTTGTTTCCGTATAGGGGAAGTTGCAAAAATCGTATAGGGGAAGTTGACTGTGTCAGTATGAATGCAGTATGATACTGCATTCATACTGACACAGTTAAACAAGCTTTATCTAAACCAGTTTAAATTTCAACCAATCAAATGACTGGATTTTTTGGATTGACCAATCAGAAGGCCTTATTCGAAAACATGGTTTAGTTTAAGCTGGTTTAACATGCAGTGTGAATGGGGCATCAGATTACTGAGATTGGTCCATAATTTTGGTTAAGGTAGATGCAGTTGACTCCCTAAGTATTACTTTTGGATTCTGTTACAGATGATCCAATTGGCAAACAAAGTTATTCATCAGCTAGATGTACTGTCAATAGTACTTATGAATGAACTTTTATTGGTTATATTAGAGGTATGTTTAATATAAACTATTTAAGCTTGGCTTCCAGTTAACTATCAAGCAGTGACAAGGTCGAAAATGTTTGGTCGTGGAAACCCTGCTTCGTCATGAAGTATTCATCCGTCGTGATGTAGTTAATCGTCGTTAAAGGATAGCATGTCATCATCGTACCTTCATTGACCGTTGTAACTATGGCTCGTCACTGGCCCTTGCAGCTGTGGTGGTCGAGTGTTAAGCCGACGTCAATACCAACAGACTTCGAGGGATGTTAAGCCATGGGTGTACAATAAGCCATCGTCCATCAATGCATCGTGTGTTGATATGCCGTCATCATCGACCGTAACTTGATAAGCCGCCGAGAACAGAACGAAAGAAGTTTTAATACTCGAGTTTGGTATTGCTTTGAACGGGAGACTTTTTAAGGATAATTTTGGACCTATTTTGTGCAGAGAACATCTCACCTCTCAAACCATGATCTGACAGACGAGATTCCCACGTCCCCATTGAATTCTTTCTTCCCATAGAATCTTCCATCTTGAGCTTATATGAGGAATTCTGCATAATCGGTAGGGTGAGATCCCACCTCACCAGGGATAGAATTTCACCTGGGTGAAGTAAATTGTCCAAATTAATGAAGCACCCCCACCGATATTCACACTGACACAGTTAAACCAGCTTTACTGAAACTAGGTTAGATTTCGACCAATTAAATGCGTTGGATTCGTTGGATTGCCCAATTAGAAGGCCCCATTCGATAACCTGGTTTAGTTTAATCTGGTTTAACTTGCAGTGTGAATAGGGTAATAGTGATGTGAATTTTTATGTGCCTCGATTCTTATTGGGTTACTTCGTTCTGAGTTCACGGAAGCGAGATCTTCCTTAATCGTGCCTCGCGGCGCCGGGTCTGGGAGGTTCATTTTTCATTCTTTATGCACGGTAACCCCGTCGGCAAAGGCTGCTTTACAGGGGGCCGTGCAAAATTTGAAATCTATAATTTACCGGTAAAAAAACCTATGAACGAAAATAAATAATCAAATTACAAAGCTAAAGTAAAATTAAAATCAAAACATGATTACATAATTATCATACCATGAGTGGCAGGACACAATCAGACCGAACAAGAGCAAATCGGACCCCACGCCCACCCTGAAGCACGACAGGTGATATAAAAATCCCAAATAAACAATGGCTGAAATTTACCTCGCTTGTTAGCCTCGGGTCTAGCAGGTAAAGTGAAAATCCCACGTACTCGACATAAACAGTAGTTGAAATTTACCTCGTCTCTCAGCTCCAGGCCTAGCAGGTGAGGGGTAAATCCCTGGCAACATTGGCTGAATTTTACCTTGCCTGTTAACCTTGGGTCTAGCAGGTGAGGGGAAAAACCCATGTAAACAGTAGCTGAAATTTGTATCGCCGTTCAGCTCTGGGTCTAGCGGGTTTGTGGTAAGCTCTTTATAAACCCCATCTCATCTTTTTCCACTGTATACAAATTTTCCCTTACTCTTTTCAGGTCTTGCAGAGCAGGGTAATCAAGAAACATGCTCTTTCGATGGCTATTGCATTCGCTTATCCCATCGCCGAGAAATTGCTTTCAATAGATCCAGCGGATATTATAAGAACCAAGACCGATAAAACTGGAAATGAGAGAACTGCTCTTAATTTGTTGAAATCTTATGGTTACTGTTTTGCGATATGCATTTTGATGAAAAAGTCTGGGTTAGTATTTCATATTTAATTTTGTGAAAATTTTGGAGACTTGTAGTAAGCTTGCTGTCTACCTGAAGCTGAAGCTACTAAGCTTCTTTATCCTTCAATGATCAATCATTTGAAAGTCTATTTTAGTCACTGCAAGTTGACAAGCTTTTCTCCAAATCAGAACACATCATTCAATTGATCTGGCTAGCGAAGGAATTCGTGTAGTTAACCCTTCTGGGATGTCTAAACAAGGCTTCATTTTCATTTCATTTTATATTCTTTATACACGGTAACCCCGTCGGCAAAGGCCGCTTTTCAGGGGGCCGTGACAAAAACTTAAAGTCTAAAATTTACAAGTAAAATATATGAACAAACGAAAATAAACAATCTAATTACAAAGTTATAGTAAAATTAAAATCAATATTTACATAATTTTCATATCGAGAGTGGCATGACACAATCAGACCGGACCAGAGCTAACCGGACCCCATGCCCACCCTGAAATAAGACACCATTTACTGCACCTCAAGGCAGGCAAAGAATCCGACCGACCCCAGTCCAATCCAACCGCATCCCGCCACCCACGATCAAATTAAAGACGATGTTTAAAAGCATATAAAGAGGTGCTTGCTTAACCTCAGGTTCAAGGCTGTTCCACAGATGTACGCCACGATATGAGAATGATTTTTGCCCATTACTGGTTTTATAAAGCGGAATGCGTAAGTCAGTCTCCGAGTTTCTCAACTTGACAGTGCGCCGTGAAGAGTTCTTTGAAAAGATATTTGAGAGATAAGTCGGTGCAAGGCCATTTAAAGATTTGTAAACGATCGTCGCTGTCTCTCGTTTTATGATTTCAGCGATATTTGGCCACTTTAACTGTTGTATAAGGGCATCAGCAGGTGCATCATAGCTACTGTTTGTTACAATTCTGTAACAAATCTTTCAAAAAGCAAGCGTTCGTGGCCACCTCTTTCTTATGACAGAATGATTTGAAAGGAGCTTCGGATGCTCTGCTGTAAGTCGAAACGGTCAAATTTTTTATATCTTATCACCGTAAAGGCTCTATGAAGCCCCCGGCTGGGGGGCTTATCTATGTTCAGTCGCTCCAGAGGGGGCTTAACTTAGAGGAAAGGGGGCCTTTTTAGAGAGAGAGCTTATTAAAGGAGGGGCCTATTTACTAAGTCAAATGAGTGGCCGAGCGGCGGATACAGTTTTCGTCAGGTGACTGAAGTTAAGCTCGATCGAGTGAGGTCAAACTCCGGATGGGTGACCTTGGAGCGCTGACCTCGCAGCTCACCTCGCCGTCCTTCGGAAGGGACGTTAAACTAGGGGTCTCGTGCCTAACCGCGGCATGCATAGTTGCCCTAAATTAGCTTTAAGTAGTTAGAAATACTGACAAGCCCACTCAAAACCAATTGAAAATAAAAAACAAACAAATAGCTAGGTCTTCGGTTCTTTTGCCTCATATGTTGCAGAATCAGCAGATGATTTTAGTAGTCAAATATGATAATTCGACACAGTCTTATTCAGACCATATCAAGATTTAGCTGCAAACTTGTTTAGCTAACTGACATAGAGACAGGGGGCTTATTCAAAATTTCGGCTAAGAAGGGAAGGGCTGATCAGAAAGCGGCTAAGAAAAGAGAGGAGCTAAATAGAGCTTTGACGGTATTTTTTAAAATTTAAGCGGTTTCTATGTTTCAACTGGTCATAGATTTGACGTCATCAGATCTCGACTTCGTGAAGCAGTAGAGTGATTCTGCTTGCCACTGAATCATTGCCTTTCGTGAACTGTGGTTTTATATAAAATGCTGACATTTATCCTCTCATATGGATTTCTCTGTAAGTGGCTCATGCAGCAAACGTTTTTTTTCATAAAGACAACATTTTATCTTCTTCAATGTTTTGTACCAGGTAAGCAAAAAACTGGGGTTGTTTTGTTTAGCGGACTGTTACGTCGTTTGTAGCTATCCGATTGTCGTGAAATGAGTTTCTCCGTGCAGCCAAAAGTCTAACTTAAGTTATGAACCTTTTCTAATCGAAATCGGTCATTGATGCATTAGTTAAGATTCTTCGTAAGAGCTTTTATCGGAGTTTTGCAAACTGACGAAATCTGTAAACCAGCCCCTTCAGCATTTTAGCTTTGTCATGTTCAGATACATGCTGCAGTATCAGGGAAGAATGAATTAGTTTGGAAAAAGTATTGTCAGCTAGCAGTGAGCCTCGTTGTGATTTACAGCGTGTTGAACTGGTTGAAAAAATCTCTGCATAAGATAATTACGTGCTTGTTGAGGATATCGAGGACTGCCCCTTTTGTCTTAGTCTATTGGTTTGCTGGTGATGTTCAAGGCAGATCAATAGCCAAGGAACTTATTACCATGCGCGAGAAACTCCTTATTTCTTTGATAATCTTGGTTTGGATTATGGTTGGATTCTCTGCCCATATTCTTTCCACGGACTAAACATGCTTTCTGCGCATGATCACAGGTTTCCTTTTAGGAGACAACTGTTGCTTTGAACACTGATGATTCGTATACCCAACAAGCACCCGTTTTTAATGTCTTTCAAACGTATTTTTTATGTACACTATCTAAAAATTTACAATGTAACAAAACATATTTACATCAACGATACCATTGGGAGCATGATAGACATGGCTACCCTAAATGATCTTTAACAAAAAACAATACAGATACTAAAGGCTATACCAAACTTCTGGTCCTTTCATAGGGAGAAACAGATCGCAGAGATTAGATAACACTTTTGCCGGATCAAACGTATTCTTTGCTTAGGGTAAGTTATAACAAGGCATCCCAGGGTTACAATTCCCAAGACTCCTGCTTTTTTTTTCTCATCCGGTAGATTTGAATACAGAGAGCTCTTCATCTAGTCCATGATGATTGTCGGACAAACATATTTTTTCCCATTAATTGTCTGCCGATTGTAGTGTGTTTAAATTCATCATCGTAGAAAAAATCAGCAATTCATGTTCCTGATAAAAAAGTCAAAGTTGCAGAGTCGTATAACATCAGTAGCAGAAGTTGTAAAGTCAAGGCTGAACACCTGCAGCAAAACTATTATAGATGATGAATCATCTCGATATGAAGAAGAGGTACTCCTTGTTTATATTCTTTACTTATGATGTTGGTTTGCGCAATACCGGTTGACGCAAAAAGAAATGAGCCAATAAAATATGTTTCACGAAATACAGGGTATCCCATAACAAGGTGTACAGATTTAGCTGGGCCCAGCGATGTGAGTTTAGCTTAAATCAACGACTTCTTTAAGTGTAGAAATTTTCGGCGTGACAACTTTACAGACAAAGAGTTGTCCGAAAATTTATTTGTACAAAATCTGGAATAGACCTTTTAGCTATTCTCGAAACGAATGAGGATCGAATGATATTTCATCACAATTTGTAGAATTTCCGAATGTGCACAACTGCGATCGAAGCTCTAACGCCACTCTATCGAACCTCGCATATAAAATTGTATAAAAATATCGCTCGATCCAAGCTCTTTTGTAGAATAGCTAAAAGGTCTATTGTCGGAAAATTTGTCATGCCAAAGACTTTTGCATAGATATGCACATGAGCAGTGTGAATTCAATGTCAACGAGACCAGCCAAGTCACTGTCCGAATCTAAACCATGTAACGAAGGATGGTTGTAAACATGCAAATTTCTGAATGCTCAAATCTTTAAATCTACCAAAAAGGCGGGTGTAAAATTCAATGACCTATTTCTTTAAACTGAATGACTTAAAAGAAACTTTAGCCACTTTTCTATGATTCTACCGATGGACTTTTCAGAAATCTTGATTATTTGTCGAAATTACACCCTTTTTCATATTGCAGCTCATTTTTTGATGTGACGTCATCAAATTTCTGAATCACAAACCAGAATAGTGAAAGAGTTTTGCTTGATACCCTGTTGTAGACATCCATAAACTATGGCTTTCTTGAAAATTATTTGATCTTTCTTCGACAGGTTCAGAAATTACGACAGTTTTAATTTTTTTTCGAAAATTTTCTTGAATTCTTAAAAAAAGAAGGAAAACACTGAAATTCTGAAAATATTGAGGATTTCAGAAAAGTTCAATGGCAGATTTACTGTGAAATGGTTCAAGTTTCTTTGAAGCTGTTCAGTTCAAAGATCTAGGTCATTGAACTTTACACCCAGCGTTTTAAAGATTTGAAACCTATGCTATGCTTATTTGCGTTGATATAATTCGAAAAGAAATCAAACCAAATTGGTTATCGAATTGATGATGCTATCAAAAGTGACAAAGATCAAGAAGACCCATTAGCAGATTTATACTGCCTATGACATCAATTCAAATTTACGGGTCTAAAGAAGCACGTATGTGAAGAATACGAAAACAAACGAGAAAAAAGTTAATTAAGTTTGCTATTATAGTTTAAAAGTATGATGCAAGAAGGAACTTCGAGATATGATAGGGCTCTATTCCAAACTTTGTTAAGGTTTTGTTCAGTAAATCTAAAGAATGACGTGATTTTGCATAAACGATTCAAAGACCAGCCAAAATTTTTTTGCCCAAAATTGATTCTCCCGAAATACCAAATATATATCCGAAAATATTGTCGCCAAAGTTTATTGTCCGAAAATTTATCCGCCGAATTTTTTGCACTTAATGTCATCACTCTCAAAATGACCCCCGAGTTAACTTTGAAAATAGATGCCTTGATTGTAGGCATTGGTACTTGGAGAGCATATGTATTAGTCTTGAAATTTTGAATTTGAGCCCACGTCCAAACCAGAGCTTTATCCCTTTGGCCTTAGCAAACTCTTAAACACGATTTTTTGGGTTGTCCGGGAGCTATCGCAGCTGGTGCATCAACTATTTCCTCCATCAGCGCTCACACTAGGACGTATAGTTTTTACATACTCAAGAACTTGAATACTTTTACGATATGTCTTTATTTGTGTCTCGGCCATTTGGTTTGGCCACTTGGTTTTACTTTCAATGCAAAATAAGCAACAGTGCGTGGAAAGTTGAAATGTGAAATGCGGTCTGAGCTGGAAATGAAAGTGGTTTTACTTTAACATCTAAGATTCCGAGGCTGTGCTTTCCTCCGGATGTTCCTATTTCAACATCGAAAACAAACAAAATCTCGAAAAGGACTGGAGCATTAGTATCGTACTTCGATCTTATGCAGTATTGAAGACGTGCAATGAAATTCGACAATAATAGGTAATTGCTTTTAATTTTCCTTTACAGAGATGGTGTTGAAGCAATTTCTTGTTGATCACACCACTAGTTATGGACACATGTACGACTTAGACTGCGTTCACACGATGCCGGCACATTTTGAAAACGGTGAAAAATTCGACGGATAGGCCTCCTGTTGACGCGAAAACGGCACATTTTTTGCCGGCAGATTTTGAAAACGGTAGATTTTGAAAACGGAACTCTAATCGGCATATTTTGGAAATGGTATCGTGTAAACACCTGAAAATGATGAAAACTGAACATTTTTAGACGCATTTGGAACGAGACTGAACGATCCTTAGGGTTTAGGTACATTTCTTTGCATCAAAGTCTTGCAACGAGCTTTTTACCGGCAAATTTCGCACTGTTTTGAAATTGTTCCGGCATCGTGTGAACGCTAGCTCAAATTTTGCTACCGTCACATTTTTCATCGTTTTCAAAATGTGCCGGCATCGTGTGAACGCAGTCTTAATCCAGGCTCGTTTCTAGAATAGCTAAAAGGTCTATTCTCAACCCACAAATTTTTGTTTCAGATTTACGTTGAGTTTTTGGACTTGATTGGACAGTTTGGTGGCGTCGAAGACATCACCCATTTGCAAGAACCAGAATTTTGTCAATCTGTCTTCTGTGATTTGCTGAGTTTGGTTTTCAGAACGAATCAAGGTAAGCATGAAGTGAAGTGAAGGTGAAGTGAATTTGCGGTTTTCAGCGCAAAGCGCTGGAATACAGAAATAGCTAAGCTCTAATCGAGCCCGCGACCCCTTGTCATGACGCTCAAAGGTGCTTGAGAGATTTGAACCCGGTCCTCCTGACTGTTCTGGCTGCAAAGTCAGTGGATTACAACGCAGCGCCACAACACCTTCTGCTACCTTTTGCATGATTTATTCTGTCATTCTGCTTGAATTGAGTCCTGTGTCTGTGACTTCTCTGTAAGGCTATATGTGCGGTCTATTATACGGTGCCTCAAACCCGCAAAACCACCAAAATTTGCGCTCTCACCCGTCAACCGCAAGCCATTTTCTCTCATAAACCGCACCCGTCAGTCTTCTTCAGTATGATAGATATTCTTTTCAGGATAGCTATTTCATGTAAATGAAGCGGATCTTAAGGTAATTTGTCTGAATCTATAATTTGCGATTATCGTACTGTTACAGCTATGCGCCTGATAGATAATAACGGTTATCTAGTAGAAGGTTCTACGAAGTAAGCGAAAAACCGTAAACCGTTCTTTTGAATTCCAGTTTTCCGCAACCGCGTAGCAATACAAAAACCATATACGGCACTGATTTCTTGCAGTAACCGTATTGCATATCCAAAATGAGGTCGAATCTGCGTAACCGCCACGCTATAAACGACCCCCTGTATGAGTCAATCATCTGCTGCAAGGTGGAGCTTGGTCTTCTATCTGAGACGCCCGGTCGAGTTTTAGTTTTTTATCAAATTCCATTTATGTCAAATTCCATTTTGTTTGTTCTGAACACAAACGAGAAACAAAAAGAACGATGGCCAATGCTTCTTAGGCTCTTAGGCCACTGATCAATTTAGTTTCCCTGCTGTCAGCTTGAACTTCAAAAGCTTGTAGCTCTGTGAATATTCAGTGAAATGGCAAGATTCTCATAAGTGAAGTTAATCAAAGAACTCATGAATCAGGTTATCATGGAGTCCCTTCATTACATCGTTATTTTTATTATTTAATCAAACATCGAGAAATTTTTTTGAACATCCTGCATACAAACAGAAAATAAATTGATTGTTACTATTATAAGCTAGCGTTGCAGTTTTTTACCGTAACGAGTCGTTCTAAGAGCGTCGTATGTTATGCAATGATAATTATGTAGCTATATCATACATTATGTGAATAATTCTTTCTTCGGGACATAGCAAAGAGAAAAGCTGTTCTTTATGCTACAAAATACTGGAACAATTATGTAGTTATATCTTGAACCATGTATATAACTGTTTTTCTTCAGATATTTTTTCATAGATCAAAAAAAGCGTTAAAAATACAAGATAGATACATTTCTTTGTACCAGCCACAGCGGAGAAGGACACTTGGTCATCTGGTCTCCACTATCGCTCGCACTTACAATTCAATTATACTAGATATAAAAAAACAGAAGCAAACAAAAATAAGAGAGGGGGACTGCTGCATTGTGTTGTGACATGATATACCAGCTGAATCAAAAAATGCCCACCGGTGTGCGGCACATAAAACGTTTCGACTAATCAAGCCATTCTTCGTGGTATGCACTCACCCCACTTCAAGAATGCCCACCAAGATGCAAGGACACACCCCACTGTATACCGTTAGACAGAAACGTCACACAGAAAATCTTCAGATCTTCAGATCTAAAATTCTTTAGATCTTAACAAAGAGAGAAACTGTTCTTTTACTACAACTTAATGGAACAATTATGTCGTTATTTCTTGAACTATGTATATAATTGTCTTTCTTCAGATCTTACCAAAGAGAGAAAGTATTCTTTATACTACAAAGTAATGGCACAATTCATCAATGAATCTGAAGAGGCGACCGGTAGGACTCTGTTAGAAGAATTCATTCACAATATGGCAAGTTATTCATTCATATTTCACTTCATTTCCATTTCATCTTCACTGCCAGATGCATCAACAATAAGTTTACACGTTTGGGGGCTGTCGAATGAAAAGTATTTTGCCGATTCAACAGTGAATGCTAATCTGTCAGTCAAAGGCTAACTTACATGTGAAAATTTTGTTAAGTTGCATGATTTAGAACCTGAAATTAGAAAATATCTGTTTGGAGAATTTATTGGAAAGAGACTTTCAGATTCCATACTGGTCCATGATTTACATGGCATTGAATTTGAATTTCTTTTTCTTAAATTTACAATTGTATTGAATTTATACTTCAACGTTGAGTAAATCATGGACCAGAATGGAACATGGAGTTTTCGCTTCAATACAGACCCTTTAAAGGACAAGTCCGGGGTAGGCATAGTTGTTGATTATTCAAGAGATTACTCTGTTGTTAATGGTGTGTAGTACTTGTTTTCAATTGGTT